>JABASC010003245.1:2699-14749 GCA_019776185.1 Plutomurus gul
CCCCCCCCCCACTTGGACCAATAAAGATGTAAGTAGTACCTGATTCATCTGGCCTAACCCTTGCATCGTAATTCTCCAAAATTGATGTGTAGATTCTTGTTAACTCCTGTGTGTAATCCTGTGATGTGCTGCAATTAAAACTCGAATACTGCTCAACCCAATTTAAGCTTTGTGTAACATTTTCCTATGCTTACTAAAGTGCTCAATTCGAATCTTAGGCAATCACTCACCTCGTCACAGAAACTTTAGCCACGGAGGCGTAACTGCCTACAATACAGATAATAGCGAATACAACAAGCAACCCTACAATCACGTTCATATCTTTATAACTGACTTTTGGCAGGAATGTCGAAAAACCTTTTTGTTTTGTAAAATATTTAACTGTACATAAAATACGTTATAATAAAACATCAAGAACAGATTCACAGGATAAATTATTGATGAAATATTTAGAATTAGGTTAAGTAAGACAATGATTTAACATGACTAGATGCACGGATAGGGACGACTATGTGTACAATTTTTTCTATATATTTCTTGGGTATATATTAATTGTGGCACTAGTTAATACAAAAACAAATCTTCCTGTCGTAGTTGCTGTCACAAATATGCAACAAGGATTTAAATTGAAAGTCTGCAAGGCAAGTGCATTAATTTGTTCATCTTCATGGAGTGTTGTGATACAGAGTATGTAACATGTATTGTCTAGGGATTCACAGAAATTACTGGGAACTTGTGGGAAAATCCAAAATATACATCTTGTACAAAAGTTTTGACCCAGAAAGTCAGTCACCAAGCCAGAAAAAATAATTGTCATGGCGCATCTACTTGAAAGCATCCATAGATGCTCCATTAAAAGCTTCCGGTGCAATAAAAATATCGATTTCTTCAACAATCAAGAATGGCTGGAGATTCTCAAGGCAAATGAAAATTTATTGAATTTTTTTTTTTTTTTGATGCAACGGACCTAATGAAAATTTAAATGTACTGCTCCAATCATTGGAAAACGACATGGAATTGATTAAAGCACAAGTCATTTCCTCGAAAAATTATTAACCAATTCATTTGTGCCTGCATTTACATTGTACCTTCGCCCTGTTAATTTACTAAAATCTTTCAAAATTCTTGATTACAATGTTGAATTTGGAATATTACACCAAATTTAAAATTATTATATTTACCTGATAGAATTCATACTGAAGATTTGAATCAATGTGTCAACATATTATCTGGTGTCCGGCGGTGTGTTATAACTTTAACCTACATGTTGTACCATAAATCGTTTCATAATTACAAACTACTTTTCATGGTTTGAAAGTGATACGGAGCTGGCAAAACCACTCGAATGAATAAATAGGTTTAGCCTTATATTTAAATGCAACATTCAATAATTCAATTACAGTACCGTACCGTACGAACCGGTTGCTATTTTACCACCATTTC
Organism: Plutomurus gul; assembly: GCA_019776185.1. Classification (NCBI taxonomy): domain Eukaryota; kingdom Metazoa; phylum Arthropoda; class Collembola; order Entomobryomorpha; family Tomoceridae; genus Plutomurus; species Plutomurus gul. Next base: position 4,143 of record JABASC010003245.1, read on the forward strand.
GGTGTTTTTACCATACCACCGGTAAAAACGGTTTTTACCACTGGTAAATGGTAAAATGTGGTAAAAACTCTATTAGCATGCGCAACGTCCATTTAAGGACCTCGAGAACTGGAAATAAGACAGTCGGATTATAGTTGAGAGATTCATAGTTTAAGATATGCTTTTAAAATCAGTCTCGCATTCGTAAATTATCGTAGTAGTATCTATATCTACTACACAATTACTCTTGAATGTACACCTCCTTTAAAACCGTAAGTTAGCTAAAAAAACTGTAGTTTGCAGAAAAATTCTGTGAGAAAATATTTTAAGGTAAGTGCTATAGCAGCAATAATTTGTTTAACTTTCAATACAACTTTTTGTATGAAACATATGTTTTCGCAGTGCAAGATTACTGATAGAAGAGTTCCTGATTAATACGACAAAATACAGATACGTAGATACGATATCTGGGCTAAATCTTCTTTCGTCCTTAATGTTTATATTGAATTTCGTTAATTTATACTCTCTGCTCTTTAAGTAGTTTTTCATGGTCCAAATTGAGTTTTTACCGTTAGGTGGTAAAAACCACTTTTACCAATTTTTACCAGTGGTAAGTGGTAAAAACCAGTAATTTTTACCACGTGGTAAATACCATACCGCTACCCTGGTACGAAGTACGAACATTGGAAATGAAACAACAAATTCGTCGCTCGCAACACTGCTCCGCCTAAAGGTACTTCTATAACTTCTTGAAATCAAATAAACATTTGAACAGTTAAAATAACAATAACTATATTGGTTGAGTTCAAATATAGAATTCCTGTCCAGAATAATTTAATGTGCTATACTAGGACATTGTGGAACTACTTGCTATTGGTTGTATTCGTTCCACTGTCCAAAAAAGACTATTGACGGATACTAGTCATTTTGGACATTTTGGACTGACTGCGTGAACTCTACAAATACTTTCATATTAATTACTGTAGACCCCCTTGGCCATGCTTATTGCATACCCTATAGATCATTACATGTGATGCTGGATGACCATCGTGACTCACGAGTCTCATGTCTGCTTCTAATCTGTGTTTTTCTCTTCTGTCATGCCATAATTCATAATATTCTCTTATAAAAGGATTTATCCTGCAAAGTGTATTTCCCAATGATCTCCCAACTCGTGGTTGTTTGCATTATTGTTTGAACCTTGAATGAGTACAAATGTCAGTTTGGATCTGGATGGAATTTTTTTTGTATTTGTACAGTGTTTGAAGTGGTTTTTACCACCGGATAAAAATGGGTGATGAAATGGTAAACTGTGGTACAAATGCACAGTCGATTTTAGGTGGTTATTGGTAAAAATGGGAAAACAATATTTTTCTTAACGTCAGCAAATCAGGAACATTAATTTAAGTTAATTTTATTCATTTCATAACGCTTTAATATGTATAAAGGTATAAGTTTTGCCTAGGGCGGATCCTAATTAGGGTTATACGTATTCAAACCCTCCCTCTCGAAATTTAACCAAAGTGAATTGCATTTAAATTTAATTTAATTTTTGCCAAAAAAATATACTGCGGCGCTCCTTTTTGTAAGTTGTAGTACAAAACTCACATACTTTCCTTGCAAAATGTGCTGTATGCACGCATTTTAGATGAATGACCAAAAAAATTCGGTCTCGAAGGCCAATTTTCTGTTTCTGCTGGCCATAAAAGTTTACTTAGACTCACCCCCCCCTTAGTCCTGGATCCGCCCCTGAGTATTACATGAATTACAAAAGTTTAGAAAATTAATAGAACTGCGTTCGAAAGTTATAACAACATGTGCCCGATTTGACTTTATTGTTGAAAGTGGTGAACTAATACATATATACATATACATGTATATTGACATGATAAACTTATGCTACAATACGCTGATAATACTGTTTCAATTATGAGAGTGCTACCGTGCATGCGATCGTGCGATTGTGCGTGATAATCAAAGGATTGCACCAAAAGTGTTTATTGATTAATTTAACACATTTGGCACATTCATTAAGCACTTTCTTCGAAAATACTGTTCATTCACTGTTTTGTCATTTTACCATTATGCGGTCGGTAAATAAGAAACACTGTTAAAGAAGCCTTTAAAAATACGTATGTCGTTCGTTATCTTACTTGATCCTCTCCCTTTTAGGTTTAATTGGCCAAATCAATTCAATTTTTATTAATGTTGCATGTTGCGCAGTGTTCGCCTTGGACGTCCGAAATGACTTTTAGGTGCCCACTGCCCAAAAACGTCCAAATGTAACTAATAAATCCACATACTTACGAACCTATTCATTGTACGAAATGCATAAACTGGTAAGTAGGTACTCTCTAGTAGTAAACTTTACGTGCTTAGATGATTCAGAGTAATTAGAAAAAGTATCACAGTTGTCTTCGTTAACTTCTATTTTGTACATCATTATACATTTTGTAATGATAGGAATGGGCTTTGCGTCAATTCTGAGCAAGTCCTATATCCACACACTTCATTCCGTAAAGTTTGTTTTGAAAGCTAGTATTTTTGTAGAATGCACGGTGCATTGTACATAGGTGCATTATGCACCTATTGTATTATTGCTAGCTGTACATTCTAATTTTAACATCAAAATAATATCAAACAAATAATATTCATTGTATTGGAAATTGGAATCAAACCTTGAGTGTAAATGTGATATTCTAACAATAAGTGGGCAAACTTTATCTGTCATCTGAAGTTTTCGTTACAACTCTGCCGATCACATTTTAGATATTCATTTGTTACATATTTGCTTAAAAATACCAATGTTTTAATCGATTTACTTTTTTGGACACTTTTGGACGGACACCTAATTTTGGCGTGTCCGTCCAAAAGCATTTTTGGACAATTTTGGACGGACCCCGTCCGTCCAGGCGAACACTGCACTGATATTAGTTTTACACTAAGCAAGTTTTTACAGGTTCCAGAAGATTACATATATTTATATACATTGTAGTTGTGTTTGTAGGTTATAATAACATACATACATAACCAATGCAATGCAATGAATGAATAATTTTCAATGTTAAATAATAATTATTTATTTAATTGTGGTGTACATATTTATTACCCCGTATTTTAAAAAATTGCAAATTTTGGAATGAGACATAGTCAAGGTAAATACGTGTATATATAATTATAAATAATGGGAAATCGTCCGAATTCCTAGCCAAAGTAGAATTGGCCAATTTAGAGATACATGGCCCAGTACAAAGCATTAGCAATCACAAATGCCCCAACAAAATTCCAAACGGCAAACTGACAAAATCTACACAAAAATATAATTTTCCATGTTGTATGACAATAAATAGACAATTAGTAGTAGAAAATTTACTTACAATGAAACCACCACAGTGGCTTTCTTCAAATGTATTTGAATTTTTCGCATTATTGAATTAGTTTTGAAAAAAGAAGTCTTTGGAGCTTTGTATGTATTTTCCCGTCCTTCCCTAAGAAACACGTCCAATTCGTTGTTTAAAAAAGGATTGCGATCTGTTGGTTGATGGGTTGTTGGGTTGTTGGAATCGTTGATATCCTTCAGCTCAATATTCTACAAACAAAAATATATATTTCCTATGTATCTACAAAAGGTAATTTATTATCTGTAAGGTAGAAATAGATAATGTTGAATTACTTCTTCTGGAATTCTACGTTTGTCGTTCAAATACAGAACGATGATGTTAACTGAAATGAATAATGTAGTTTTCATTTTACAAATTATTACAGTGATTCATCAACGAAATTGTAATTTGTAAATTTAGAATACCAATAGCACAGCCAATGATGAATATATTGCACATATTTAAGTAAAAATCTAAAGCCGTTTTCTTTGTTGTCCATATTGTGTCAGCAGCGCTAAACCTCAAGGCCATAAAAATATTCACGAAAGCGATCTGCGAGTTTGATGGTGTGGTGTAATATCTTCATTGCGTATTACTAAAAGTAAATTGTGTTGCGTTATAAGATCTTACATTGAAAAAATTCAGAAAGGAAGTGACTTTAACATTGGACATCCCCAAGGACAAAATCGAAATCATCGTAAATATGCAAAGCGGGATGTACGCGCTAATTACGAATGGTGTTAATGATCTTTCAAATTTGAATGCAACCGAGAGACTTGAGTACAATTCATGGACATCTTCCATCTGAAAATTTGGTGGAAGCTCCGATTCTCTTTCCTTGAAGTCGTGATATTCATCAGTTTTTGATATAAAAAATCTCGTACTTTTAATTTTTTCAAGAAAATTAGTTCCAGGCTTTCCATGTGAGTCATCCCACAGATATATTAGGTCCGTTAACGGATGTGAAACTATAAATGAATATCACAGATATCTATTTTTATTATAGACTGGAACTGATAAATATTAAGATATTTACGATAATAAAAACAATAAATACATTGCCCTATCTGTAAATAGACTGGAAAAAGGTATCAACATTACAGCTTTCTAGTGTCATGACGCATCTATGGGAGTCGAAAGGAAACATTTTTTCAGATTCATTTTCTGTTGACCACTCACAGCCAAGAGTAATAGATATTCTAAAATATTTACATTTCACTTGAAATAAAACTTTCTAATTTTAATTAAAAATGTGTTGTTGTAATATTTGAGTTGCACCTAGTTTCTAAAGTCACTTTTCCCGAGGATGAAATTTTGATTATTTCTTCGGGAATGCCAATAGAACTCCTCTCGTAGTTTATGTACGTGTCTGGTTTCCAAATTTTCTTTTTATATTCTTCACTCAACTAAATGATTCAATTCAAACAGCAAGATACACGAAACACTACAAAAAAGCATTTTATATTTAATAATAAAAAAACCAATGCATACTGTGATCGCTGGGACTCTAAAAAGGTTCGACGAAAATGACATTCGTTTGTCCATCCATTTCTGCACCAAAATCATTGTAGTCGAATATTCCTAAAAAATTGAGGATACCTTATTAGAGAAAGGATCCGAATAATTTTTTTTAAATTATTTCTCTTTCCATTGCATAGTATTTACCATTCTCGACTCATTGATATCAAACCAAGGTAAAATATAAGTTCTCACAGTAACATTTAATCGGCCAGCTTTACATGAAAAATTTACATAATACCATTACAAATTTATTTTTTGTAATACGTACCTATAATATATGTACAAAACATGAAGAATTAATTCATCCCAACCCAACTAAAACAATCCTCCAATACCAACCCATGCTTTTAGAAAATAAACAATTAAGAAAAGAGATGCTCGTACTTCCGTATCCTGGCCTAATTTTACCATCGTAATGTAAGAAAAGTTTATCTAAGGTAGCTCTCGCAATGAGATGTTGATTCTCGGCTAACAACTCTTGATTGAATGAACTGAAATAACAAAAATTGAATTTTAGCAAAACCCGAAAAATTAGAAATAATCAAACAACAAAGAATACAATTACCAACAATTGCCAATTGTTGGTCTTATGTACATACCTGTGAATACAGGAAATACTGTGTAAAGAAATCAGTAGAACAACTAAATCTGTCCGAAATTTAATCTTCATTCTACAAATAATGTGAGTTTTAAAAGTTTATTCCCAAATTCTCCAACTCAATCTCTTTAGTCCAAAAATGTTCGTCACAATCACAATCTTCTCATTCATTCAGTTACATACTTGCTTACAGCAACAACGAACCAAAAATATTCAACGTGACTAATACTTGTACTTAGCACATGAACTCGCTACAATTTCCAGTATGGATACAACAAATGTAATTGAGAGTTGCATGCAGAACTTCATTTATTGCTATACAGTTGATTGATATATATACATACATATATATATGGTCTTGTTTTGTATAATTCACTCACAAACAAGTCTGCTTCCAATTCCAATCTGTAAATACATTTAAAGATACATCTTTGCCGTTGGTGTGCAGCAAAGAAACTATACTGACTATATACATATTCAAGTATTTAGTAAGATAAATTATACCATTGAATTTGATCCTTTTCATCATTCTGCTACTGCTCACAAATATTATTGTGCAACAAGGACAAGGCAATGCTTAATTCTTTGTATTTAAAAATAAATTTTGTAGTTGAAGTTGTATGGGCTGGTTTACAGGCAAGTTTCATTCTGTAACAACACGCTGACGAATGTATCAACGTTTCCCACTCCGTTCAGCCATCAGCCCCATTTCATTGTTAAAAGGCTTCCTTCCCCGGATTTTTTGATCATCACCTCACATCACCATAATTCAGTTAAAGAACTTCTTGAACTGAATTATGATGATGTTTAATTTCATAGTTTGTATAATCTTACTTTGAAACAATTTAAGTTTGCAGTTTACTTTTATACACCGACGCATTAGATAGATGTGATTATTTCGCGTAAATAACAAGCAAGAGTGTCCATAAAAAGTATTTGGTGGGGCACCACAGGGACCCGCCCTACCTTTTTGTGTTAATTTGGCCCCATCTCGCAACCCGGTTCCCTATCCTTCCTATGTTAATGCTTTATCCGATGGGAGACGGAATGACAGACTACGCCCTTCTCATTTTAGTGGGTATCCCCATACGTTTAAATTCAATTTTTTTTCATTATACCAAGATTTACAATTTTATAACCGTTGATATTTTCGGCAAAAGACATTTTTAGTTGCTATTAAAAATTAATCAATGTCCCAATTTATTAATTAAAGCTATTACACTTCAACAATTCACATGAAATATCACATTGAATCACCCAGAAAGTGCTCACACGGCTCACCACTTGTACGTCTTATTTATGTTGATACCATTGTGTATATATAGAAAGATTGTTTGTACCACAAGATAAATAATTGTGTAATAAAGTGGTATGTATGTGTATGTACGCTGCATTCTCAGATGGGGTATTATTTGCAGGGATCGCTGCAGTGGGTTTGGCCTTTTTTATGGATTTTTGAACAAAACCCGACCCATTGGGTTTTTGCTTTAAAAAACTTCTAATTTGGTGTAAATTGTTATTATTATTGAGTTTATATATTAGAGTCATTCTTACCGGATTCTCCCAGTTATTGCATCATATTTTTAGATTTTGTTCAAATTTGGAGGAATGATGGTCCACCAGAAAAAAATAAAAATAATATTAAAAAATCTACTCCATAAGGGGGGAAGATATGTGGGTTTTGCTGGGCTTACGGTACTTTGTTTTATAAAATCGAAAAATGCACCGATTGCTATGCAATTTTTTCAAAAATAGGCTAAATAGATTTCCCACACCGACATCGTAGTCTGGTTTGAAACATACTGATTTATGGGCGGGAAAAATCAACTTTTTTAAAAAAATTGCGATTTTCTGTATAACGAAAGGGTGCTAGGGCTTCCAAACTACTTTCAATCGATAGAGGGTGGCCGATTACGTAAAGTGACAGTTAAACTCTGTAACTCCTGGGTCAATACCGTGGGTCCACCCGAGGTCAAGATTTGACCGCCCGTTGACACACACTTTTGGTAAGCCAAATAGATTCCTCTAGTCTTTCTGACAATTCCTGTAGGTCGGAAAACTCAAATATCTTAATTAGGTCGCGAGATACGGAATTTCAAAGAAAAACCAACGTTTTATGACAGTTATTTCGTGATATCTCGAAAACTATTAGTCCTAGACCCTACATATGTTTACAAGAAACGGTCCACACGTCGAAAGGAATCCCGACCTCGCATTATAAGTTGAGGTTAATAAGGGTCACCAGTTTGACCTCTAGTTGGCCCCTACTAATAATGCGATGTCGGGATTCCTTTCGACGTGTGGACCATTTCTTGTAAATATATGTAGGGTCTAGGACTAATAGTATTCGAGTTATCACGAAATAACGGTCATAAAATGTAAAAATGACCGTTATTTCGTTATATCTCGATAAATATTAGTCCTAGACCCTACATATGTTTACAAGAAATGGTACATATCGGGTGTTCCGGTCCGGCTAAAACTTTACGACTTTGACATTAAATTACTCTTTAACCATGAGACCGATTTCTATATGATGTACCTTGTTTTGAACAGGAAGAAATTTTCTACAAAACGTGACCATCATCATTTCTTATTACGCTGTCGTTCGTGACAGACGTTGCTATCCGAAATTCACCAGACAAAAAGTATTTTGTTTCCAACAAAAGAGAGCAGTAAGCAATATCTTATATCTAGTTGATGGTTTGATGAGATAAGCAAAGTGCGTTTGCACTATACTTGGAATTTTATTCTCAGTTTGAGAAAACCATGCGAATTTCGAATATTAGAAATGCCTTAGTCCGAGGATCAACTAATTTATCTCTTTAAAAAGTATTTGGAGGCTTGGAGNGATCAACTAATTTATCTCTTTAAAAAGTATTTGGAGGCTTGGAGGTTAAAAATTACGGCGAAGTGCAGAGCACCAGTAGAGTGGCCACTGGCCACCTCGATCACCCGATTTGACCCCTGTAGATTTCTTTCTACTATGTCCCTATACCTCAGAGATAAAGTCAAACGAAGAGGTCTAAAAACCATACAGTAACTTCGACAAGTGCGAAACCTGCTTTCCAGAGGAATGCATTGGAATAACTTCTGAAATGTGCTCTAAGGTGTGCTGGAGTGTCTATCATAGATGTCAACAGTGTATCACAGTCGGTTGTGGTTACATTTTGTAGAAAATTTGTCCCTATTCAAAACAAGATACATAACATTTAAATCGGTCTTGCACATGTACCTACTCTTATTACCCACTCTTATTAAAGGAACATCTAACTTTAACATCAAAATAATATTAAACAAATATTCATTTTGTTTAAATGAATTTTTGAGTATAAATGTGATGTGGCAAACTTTATCTGTCATCTGAGTTTTCACTACAACTATGCCGGTCACATTTTAGATATTCATTTACTAAATATTTGCTTCAAACAATACCAGTGTTTTAATTGATTTCTTTTTTGGACACTTTTGGACGGACACCTAATTTTTGGGTGTCCTTGTAAAAACATTTTTGGACACTTTTGGACGGACACCTTATTTCGAGGTGTCCTTCCAAAAGCATTTTTGGACACTTTTGGACGGACACCTAAATTTGGGGTGTCCTTCCAAAAGCATTTTTGGACACTTTTGGACGGACACCTAAGTTTGGGGTGTCGTTCCAAAAGCATTTTTGGACACTTTTGGAAGGACACTCCGTCCAGGCGAACACTATTTCAAACCCCTCTCCCTCGTAATTTAGTTAAGCATTAGATATAACTAAATTTTTGCCAAAAACAAAAACACCTGTTTTTTACAAGATGTAGTACAAAATTCATATACTTTCCTCCCAAAATGCGGTTTAAAACTCATTTTAGGTGAATCTGACCAAAACAAGTTCGGCCGAATATCTGATTCGCGTGATCACAAAAGTTTAATCTGACTCAACCCCTCCTAAACATGAGAGTGGGGGCTTATTCTCAAAGCGTTTTTCAGTCCTATCCCAAATTTTGGGACCGGTATCTAAGCAACCCCCATGCAAAGGGGTATGGCTTAGGATTTCCTAACTTTAGGCGCGCCCAAATGACGTACGAGAATGAGCCCCCTGAATCCACCCCTGCTGGTGGAAATAATGTTATTTTCATGAAAGCGAATGTTAAATTCCCACCTCTATTTTTCTCGTGTGATACCAAATTTCCCAATATTTGGTATTAGATTGCCGATTGTTTATACTTCAGATTCACACACGGCCAGCTATTTGCTTTCCTGAAATAACGTTATTATTTCCACCATTGTTAAAAATTTTACCGAGATAGTGAGAATGAGATGAAATGAAATGGAATATCCTTTGAGATCAAATATATTAATTATTTATAATATTGCACGTTTAATAATTAATTTTAATTAAGTCAATAAAATGTTGTGGCTACTATTCAATATGCAAAACTGTATTGAAATATAAAGGCAAGATTCAGATTCTTTTATAAAGGATTAATCAACTGCTTATTTGAGAAGTTTGAGATTACATAAAAAATTTAAAATGTGCACTATTTCCCAGGCAAATTAAGTTGACAATAAATTATAAACACTTTAAAATTAATTGATTAAAATGTGTTATTGTATTGTATATCGCTCTGTCATCTGAGTATGTTCGCAAGCTGTCATCGTCACCTGCATCAGCAGCAGCACAGCTGTTTAAGTTCTCATGGACAATTGCACAACACGTCAAATCATTATACCTCTTCGAAACATACATTGGTTCACATCAGACTCGTATTAAATGAACTGTAGGGATGTATCTTATTGAAGGGCCCGAATTATCCTAATTACATAGTATGACACCTAATTAGCATTAATACTTTAAGCTTTATTGTTCCTTCCCATCCTGGTTGTGTTAATTTTCTGGAGGCTGAAGACCCCAAGATAAATACCTAACTTGCCCTCATAATACATAACTGATCGTCAAATTTCTTAACTCGCTTCCAAAAGTTTGTGTTCAAAATCAATGTTTTGATCAAGGTAAGCTGCGTCGGAAGTTCCGACTCGAAACTGAGTTTAGCCGATTGATTTTTTTCCAGATTTAAGAGTTACGCATTTCTGAGAAAAAAATTCTTGTGTTTCCAAAGGATGATTTGGTTCTCTCCAAGGTGGTT
>JABASC010003246.1:0-14749 GCA_019776185.1 Plutomurus gul
GACTCGGATATTTTGAGCGTGCTTGTTGTAGGATGCGCGTACTATACGTGCAAATAAAAGGGGGATAGACTGTACCACGCACACAAATTATACGTTGTAGTTGCTGCACTATCATTTCCCTTTCCGGCTTCAATCTATCCTTATAAAGGTTAAATACATTCGTATCGCTACCTATTTTTTTTCTGATTTCATATCTACAAATTACAAATACATGCATGTAATATACAAAAGCAAATGTTTTCCTGGCTAGATATATATACTACACGTTAAAACAAGTAAACAGTAAAAAAAATCGTCAAATATACTTATGTGTGTATTTACATACTACTATTAAGTAGTCATGTCTGCAGAGGATAAAAAATATTTTCTCTGCAAACTTCTTATGCAGAACTTTATGCGATCCTGACACACCACATATTCATTCTTGCGTCTTTATGACACAAACACAACACATGTAATTACATGTGCAGCCACTAATACATGCCATCTTTTATATGTAAAATTGTGTTAATCGCCGTTAGGTTTTACTAGAAAATCAGATGTACATATTTTGTACCACTCTGAAGAATCTCATACACTTGTGTATATATTGTGCGATGCGGGGACATGAGGAAATTCAAAAAGCTTCTGTTCACGTGTTTTGTTCGTACTCTGTACTTTTTTGCAATTAAGTTCACTGCCAATTAGTTTCACTAATTGCTCGTCATTAAAACTGAACGTAGCCACAAGTCAGAAGTACAATAAAATTGCCACATCAAAATTTCACCCTTCACAGTGAAAAACTGGGGAAAATATTGCCGGTACCAGTTATGTAAACACTGATTCTTAAAGCAAGCAAACTCACGTTGTATTTTTGTAGTTTTATAAATAAAATATTTGGAAATTACAGGATCTCACCTAAAAGCAGATCCAAAATGATGTTCGCATCGAGATTTCAGCAATTACCTCTTCTCAAGAATGGGATGACGGTCTGGATCCAATGTCGTTTCGAAACCACTGCTAAAAAGAGAAAACCGATGAGGAAATACGTATCTCAATTTATAGACAGCTTAAGAATTCATGTAAAAGGTGGAGGGGGAGGACATGGTTTGCCACATAAAGGTGGAATTGGTGGGAAGGGTGGTGATGTTATTGCTGTTGGCGATTCAAAAATGAATTTAAAAGAACTAGGACTACAATTTCCATCTCGTCGCTTCGCTGCAGGTGCTGGAGATGACGCAAGATTATTTTGTTTATTTGGACAGGCGGGGAAAAACTTACTTATACCCGTACCCCTGGGTATTACAGTAATTTCCGATACAGGTCACAATTTAGGTGAGATTAATGAACCGAAACAGAAGGTATTAGTTGCAAGAGGGGGAGCCGGTGGCTGCGAAATAAACGGCTTTTCATCTCAAAAGGGTCAATCGCATGTCGTTACATTAGATTTAAAACTCATCGCAGACGTTGGGTTTGTAGGGTTTCCGAATGCTGGAAAATCCACTTTACTTCGTGCTATTTCCAGAGCAAGACCCAAAATCGCGTCTTACCCGTTCACGACAGTTAGGCCTAATGTTGGAGTTATCGAATTTTCAGATTCAAGATCCATATCTTTAGCAGATTTACCTGGTCTCATTGAGGGCGCGCACGCAAACATGGGAATGGGACACAAATTTTTGAAACACGTTGAAAGAACTTTATTACTACTCTTTGTAGTTGACATTCATGGATTCCAATTAGGTCCAAAGTATCCTGTCAGAACGGCCTTAGAAACTATAGTCCTCCTCAACAAAGAACTTGAATTGTATTTGCCTGACTTGGTTGACAAACCTGCAATACTTGCTTTAAATAAAACCGACCTCCCTCACTCTTACCCTATCTTAAACGAAATTAGAGATTTACTAAACAATGAACAAAGAGCTTGAATTGTATTTGCCTGACTTGGTTGACAAACCTGCAATACTTGCTTTAAATAAAACCGACCTCCCTCACTCTTACCCTATCTTAAACGAAATTAGAGATTTACTAAACAATGACGACAAATACAGTGAATTCATCAAAACATTACCAATTGAATTTCAACCAGAAAAAGTCATGAAATTTGATAATATTGTGCCAATTTCTGCATCACAGGATCCTAATTCTGTTGATGTGCTTAAAAATATAATTAGAAAGGGTTTAGATGTAAATGATACTACACACATGATAACGTTGTAATTGTCGATACACAAAATTGGTGAATAAACTAGCATTTCATAATGTTTCCAATGTGTCCATTCGCTTGGGTCATTTTCATATTAGATTACTTTGTTGGACTTCTTATTTTGTTCAAGTCTTCGGACATCGGAATGCTTACAGACAGACACACGATTATGTTCACTCCAAGCCAAGAGCATTCCCGTCGTACACACTTATTACTCATTGCCATTATTATGAATTCATTGAATGAATGAATGAATTATTACATAATGAGTTTGTGACTTATGGCACTTACGAGTTACGAGTAATGCAATCTTTGAAGACAGACACATGATTATGTTCACTCCAACTCCAAGCCAAGAGTATTCCCGTCGTACACACTTACTCATTGCCATTATTATGAATTCATTGAATGAATGAATGAATTATTACATAATGAGTTTGTGACTTATGGCACTTACGAGTTACGAGTAATGTATTCTTTGATCCTAATGATGATGGAGCGACAATTAATTTGTTTACGAAGAGAGGGTGAAAAGTAGATTTCCTAAATTAGTCTAATGCGGCAGCAATGAGAAGGGGTTTATTTCCATACCTGTAAATGTGATTACCAAAGTGAGCAAAACATTTGACGGAAGGCATTACACTAATTATGATGTGGACACAGGTAGTTTAAATATAAACATTGTACTTGCATTGGTAGTCCATATAATATAATCTCATTAAGGTAATTGAAATAGTACTTAAGGTATGCTTCGGTTTATAAGGGCTCAACTCGACCATCATTTTCAGTATCACTTCTTCATTTAACGTACACACACAAACTAGTCTCAAGTTCGTCCTCAAGACAATCCGACAAAATGAAATCCGTAATAGCTCTCGCAGTGTTGGCTCTAGCTGTTCTGTGCTTGGCAGAAGATAAAATGGACTGCAAGGATGTATTCAACCCAGTCTCGAAAGAACACAAGGAAGCTGCTGAAAGCTGATAAGAAACCGGAAGCGAAGCCACCAAAGGACAAGGAAGAATTTATCAAGAGCGGCTATGATGATCAAGTATGGATAAACTAAAAACTCGGAATACGTAAGTTAGTAAAACTGTGCCAACAACTAATATTAATTTTCTTATTCATTTACAGTGCGCTGCTCATTGCACTTTCGAGAAGTTAAAAATGGTAAGTGCAAGCATTTATTGCAGCTTAACTTTTAACTAATACATATTTTAATTGGCACATGTATTTAATCATTGTGAGAGTGTAATTCGCTACCTAAGGTTGTTTCATTTGGATAATTATTTTGCATTTCACAGTTGAAGGGAGATGACTTGGACAAAGACGCAATCATGAAAGATGTTTCCAAATTGGTAAAGAACAAGGACGCCATGAAGAGAGTTGAAGCATTCACAGAAGAATGCCTTAAGAAAGCCGGTAATTTAATTGATTCCTTATAAATATAAACGAGTATAAAACGAGTATAGAAATAACCATAATCATGGGTGAGAAAAAGTTTAATTGTTTCTTAAATTATTTTTACAGAGGCACTCACTGACATTAAGAGCAAATGTAGCCGTCCAGCGTTTTTCGTAAACTGCATTTTAGAAGGTCAGGAAAATATGTGCCTGCCTAATCCTACCCCTAGTGCCTAAGTAGCTATAAACGTCTACTGGTATTATCAACAAAATTTTTAGCATTATAATTTGTGTAACTATTTAAGTTCCCAAACTTTGGCCGAGCAGTATCAATCGGTACATTTTCTTTTTTGTAATAAAATTACTTCTCTCTTAACGTTTTGATTGCACACATGCACAGACACATTCACTGGAAATAAAACTAAAAGATTGTTTAACTTGATATTCGGCCTGAGCTGTATTAATTACTTTGATTACCAATCACTTATTGTTAGTATAAAAGTATTATGCATTTATTCATTTCAAAAATCTGTCGCAAAATGAACACAACAAACACTACAAAAGGGTAACGAAAAGTTGTTTCGCAGTAGGCGCATTTTTCGTAATGATGGCGTTAAAAAATCTTATTGAGAATCACTTGAACTAGAACTAGAAGAGTCTGTGCTCATCACTTCCACGTCTTCATGATTTCGCGTTGAGGGATCAATTCCCAACGCTGGGGAAGATGAATGTGGAGGGGGATGAAACATTCCTGTAGCGGAAGAAGAATGATCGGGTGTCTGACCAGAGGAAGAATGGTGAGAATGGGGATGCCATGGTGGAAATGGATTTCCCAGGTTGTTTGCATTACTATTCATCATGTTATTGTCTCTTGGAATGGAATCAAGCAACTGGTTAATTGGAGAATCACTCAGACGTGCTAATAAACCCTGACGCATTTCATAGTCAGTTGGATAAGGCTTTCTTTGATCGCCTGGTTGCCAGTTTGTAGGAGCTGCTACAGCATTTGTCGAAGAAATGCGGTGAGCGAATCTAATCAAATCTTCTGACCCAATCGAATGCAATTGTGCCTTGGTGATCTGATCTAACTTTTGTTTAGCCTGATACAATGCTGTGGATAATAAAGTTTCGGCTTCCTTTAAATGTTTTTGAAGCATTTGAATGTCCAAGTCATGACGGGTGACTTCTGCTTGTAGTTCTATCATTTTTTGATCGATTTCTGCCTGGTCTTGAGCTAACTGGTGATATTCATAAGGAAATTGAATCAGAAAATGTTTATCAACCCAAAGGCTACACAGGACAAAGAAACAGTTATAAATAATTCACAGCGGTATGCTTTTATGTACAGACTACACGCTACCACTGCATCATGCAATATTTATTATCATTATGCATTTCATTTCAGGTGAAGCAACAAAACGTGGCGGATTTTCTCACCTGTAATGTTTCCTTCAAATCTTCGTTTTTCGTCATCATCAACTGGATCAATTGAGTTTGCTCAGCGTGCGACAGTTTTTCTTGTTTTGGTGCTATCGTTGTTTCCAATAGTTCTCTGATACAAAGTACACCAGTTATTACACATTACAACAAATATTTTAGCCTTCCCCAATTTTGTGTTTTTGTGTATGTAATATAAAGAGTAAGTGTCAGTAAAATGTTATATTTAAAAAATCAGAAAAACCAACTTAGAAATAGTCTCCACGTCATCGATGAGAGCCAGCAACTTTTCCTTTGTACTTAATTCTCTAGCAGCCATTTCACACACTTGTTTATAAAAATATGAAATATGTCAATTGACAAAGTTGACAGTAGTAGTTTCGTTAAGTTCGTTATTAAAAGACCAAGCAAAAGAGCCGAATATTTACCTTGTTTAAAATTGTAGCGCGAAATTGTAAGAACGAATGAATGGCAGACATAAATGAAAGGATTTCTATCTATTTTGATGAGTAGCATCGTAGCATCGAAATACTCGCGTTGGAAGAACGCCATGGTCAGCACAGTCAGCAGTGTAAGCGACATATCTATCCGCAACAATTTATGACCGCCGCCGCTACGGCGCAATGTTATTTCTAGAGATCTCTCCCTGCGGAAGACCCTTTTTCGACTTGCTTATAACTTGTGTGTTGTGTTTGTGTCTGTGTTTGTGTAGTAGACTTGTAAAAGTTGTAAAAGGATTCTCTTGATCTTGTTGGATTGTGACTTTTGTGGCTTTAGCTAAGTTTACTTTTTTATGAAAGGATCTTTCAACAAAAATACACATGCAACAACCAAAATACTATTCTATAAAACCACAGTAACATTACGGCTACAGATGCCGAATTTTGTATGAGATCATAGTACTTACCATTACTATCTACTCATTATTACGACGTCGGAGGAGTGAAATGAGGTGTACGGACTTTCTAGAATCGTAAAGGTATGTGGTAACAATCAACTGTTCTCTAATTATTTTTTATTGTTAACTCGTTGTTTTTCGGTTTTGGTAACCACAACCAGCAAAGCCTTGCTGTTTGACAGTATTTAAATGTAGTCAGTCAGTGTGTAGTAGAGACGATTTTGTATTTGCTGGGTTAGCAAATAGTAATAAATAGTGAACGAGGGTTTTTGAGCAGCCAGCGTGCGTACAGCGTACTCTTGGTATTGTTGATTGTATAGTTAAAGTTAAAAGGTTGTTACCGTATTCATCTTTATATTTCTTTTTATTTATAATTTAATTTCTGGTTATATATCACTATCACAGACAATGTTTTTTGTAACAACTTTTTGCCACCAATTTCGACTATGAAAAATAACGTACAATTTCCAAAATTAGGGTGTTTATTAAAATAAGAACCACTAAAAGAATAAATAAATTAAATTTACTTTTGTTTTCCAATTTACAGGAAATTATAAAAGTTCAAAATAGCATTTCAAACTTACAGAGACGAGAGGAAAAATTCACCATGAAGGCATTTCAGTTTCCACCGACAGGCAAGAAAGCTTTGTCCAAAAAGGAATCAGAAGATCAGAGGAAAAAACAAGACGAACAGGCCGCCGCCCAAGCATTTGAAGAGTATGTAGCAGTGTTTCAAGAAAATGCCAGCGGAAAACCTTCCAGTCTTAATAAAGTTTGGATTAAGGCTGGAACTTACGAGGCCGGGAAAAAACGTAATAATGTTGAAAAGAACTTGCTTTGAGACATAATACGTATTTAGGACTACCTCAAGTTTGTGTGTAATTTAATGTAAATTGTTCATTTTTCATGCTTTAGATGAAGATTCCAAGGATAAAGGGAAACTTTATAAACCTACATCCCGTTTTGAGAAAGATATCCCCAAACCAGAACCACTTCTATCATTCGATGATAGCAGGCCAGAACGACTTGGTAAGAAAAGGGAGAAAGAAAAGAAGAAAAGTAATTTGGAAATATTCAAAGAAGAGCTTAAGATGTAAGTTACTTGAAGTCATATATTTAATCACTGAAAAAATTACTGTTACAATAATGCAAAAAGTAAGAGAATGTCTCCTTTATAATTTACAGAATTCAAGAAGAAAGGGAAGAACGCCATCGCCTGAAAAATATGCTGGGTCTGCAAGAAGTTATCAAGCTGCCACCAAAGCCAGGGGACGATCTGAGAGCATCACTATCTCTTGAACTCGGTTAATAAGCTTTGTTGTCACTACTACTTCCTAAACTTGCAAATGCAGGGAAAGAATCTATCAATTGTGAGAGAAAAGCAGAGAAATGCCAAAAAAGCACTTTATTGACTTTCTCAACCAGGCACCTATGTCAGTTACTATCACGTCGCGAAAGCAAATATTATCTCGAGTGCAGTGCTTATTTATATATCCTGTCTATAAAACTCCAAAATATTGTCCTATTATACAATCGAAAGTTGTAATTACTGAATCCTTTGAATATGTTAGTTAGTCAGTTCTCAACCTTTTTGTCCTTTCCACTACATGGAAATTCCTGTTCTGTATAACACACAATCGCTAAACACAGTATCTACTAAAATCACCCAAATCTTCCTTGGAAAGAGAAGGATTGATACGTTGATTATTAATGTCCCTTTTCTTTATGAAAATCACCGATTATTACTTTAGACGATGTTAGGATGGGATCCATCGATGATGGGGATCCTAATACTACCAATATCTACCTGGGCAATCTTCCCACTAAGGTGAGCATTTTGGTGTTACAAATTTCAATCGTTTGTCTTTCTATTTGATAATACTTAACTGTTCTAAACAAGTTTGATTGAAGACTTTCAATTTAAAATACCGTAAATACCGCAGTTATTGTTGTTTCATTACCCATGCCATGATTTTTCTCTTAGTTCAGTATTATAGTGTATGCTACTGAGCAATACTTTCGATAATACTGCTGAAATCAAGGGGTTTGTGAGGTTGACACCGTAATTTTTAGAACATGTATTTGCTTATAACTAGTACGCTTTTTTATTCTATTTGTTGGAACAATTTAGTCGTTTTGTTTGACTTGTCCTGTAGATTTCTGAGCAACAACTGATGGAAATATTTGGCAAGTATGGTCCACTTGCTAGTGTCAAAGTAATGTGGCCACGTACTGACGAAGAAAAACAGCGTAATCGGTTATCAGGTTTTGTGGCTTTTATGTCACGTCGTGATGGAGAGCGTGCTCTACGGCATTTAGCCGGCAAAGAAATTCTTAACGCTGAAATTAAACTTGGATGGGGAAAAGCTGTGCCTATTCCAGCTTACCCAATTTACATTCCACCGACTATGATGGAGTTGACTATGCCTCCACCCCTCTCAGGACTTCCATTTAATGCTCAACCGGATAAGCGTGATAGACATAAGGTTACTTTTTACAAGTTTAATTTGTACTTGGAAATTTTGAATAACTCATTTCATAACATCAGAACAATTTGTAATTATGACATTTTTAATCGCTTCAACACTAGATCCCTCCCATAGGAACCCCATATCCAACAGATCCTAAAGGGAAAGAGGAATTTGAAAGGGTATGTAGTCCTCATATAATTTAAACAATGCCAACATACTTTGGGATTAATTTAGACAAAATGTCTTATTTATTTATTGTTGTATGGGGGTGTAGGTACTGCATATTGCTGTCGTTAAAGTAGTTGTCCCAACAGACCGTACTCTTATTGCATTAATTCATCGAATGGTGGAATTTGTGACGAGAGAAGGACCGATGTTTGAAGCTATGATTATGAACAGAGAGATTAATAACCCACAATACAGGTAAAATAAATGTCTATACTTCATGGCGCGCATAATCTAGAATCAAGTATAGTATACTTAATCTAGAATATTATATTTTTTAGATTCCTCTTTGAGAATCAAAGCCCAGCACATATATATTATCGTTGGAAGTTGTTTTCAATTTTACAAGGGGACTCAACCCAAAGGTGGAGAACTGAAGATTTTAGAATGTTTAAAGATGGTTCGATATGGAGACCGCCCAATCTTAACCCTTTCACCCAAGGAATGCCAGATGAATTAATTCCGGAAGATGAGCGTGAGATTCGAAAGGGCACGTTGTCCAACGCGTAAGTTAAAATCTCTAGTATTTGTTGAAGAAGTTTAATCAATTTTAAATGATTAAGGTAATTAAGAACTATTGTAAGCATCTGTGTAAGACTGTGTTATCTAATTTAGTCAACGGGAACGATATGAGCGTATGTTAAGAAACATCACACCAGAGCGCTTCAAGGTAGCTGAAGTAATGATTTTTTCCATCGAGCACGCTGAGTCAGCTGAAGAAATATGTCAATGCATAAAAGAGTCTTTGTCAAATCCAAAGACTCCACTTACTAAAAAAGTTGCTAGGCTTTATGTGATATCGGATGTGCTACACAATTGCACATTAAAAGGAATGAATGCACTGTGTTATCGAAAGTGTTTCAAGATTCACCTGCCCTCAATTTTTCAAGAGATACATTATACCTACCAAACAGCTTGCTCCGAAGGCGTTGGTTCAACAGCTGAGAGTTTCAAACAAAGAGTCATGGCTTGTTTTCGAGCATGGGATGAATGGGGCATTTACCCGAACGAGTTTCTAATTCGGTTACAGAACATATTCTTAGGTCTTCTAACTGCCAATTCTCGGGTAAGTTCAATGTTCATATGAAATGCGCTAAATTTTTTTTCGATTCAATTGTCTGCAATTGTTTAACTAATTTTTTGAACTCTGTTTATTACAATTTAGGAAGAGGAAGAGAAAATATTTGAAGGACTAGAAGTAGATAATGACGAAGAAGTACTAAAAAAACGAAGAAAATCTCCACCCCGTGCCCAAATGCCTCCCAAAAGTGCACTCAATTTAGTCCGAGCTCTACAGTCTGTAGAACCGGGAGGCGAAGAACTTGATGGCGTGCCTTTAGAAGATATAGATGGTACTCCTTTAGCTTCTGCGTCTAACCAAGGTTCTTTAGATTTCCCCAATGAAACGAAGCGACAGTATGACTTTCCTATTATGAATTCTGTGGAATCAGCGAATGTAAAATCCTCCAAAGGCGGCTTTCTTCCTTCCAAATGGGAAACAGTTGATCCAGAAGAAGTGAAAGCTCAAGCTGTTACTACGACGTCAAAATGGGACTTGTTCGAAGATTCTGAATCAAATTCAGGGAAGGAGGAACTGCAAGGGCGAACTAGTGGACTCAGTAAAGAAGCAGCCGCCAATAATAAAGGCCTTAGTAGTTTAGTTGAATACGGAGAAGAAGATATAGATGGGACTCCGATGATTATGGACGAGGATGATTATAACGGAAACAACGACAACTCCAATTCTGAGGGTTTGGGGCGTAATTTTAGTATTAGTTCTACAGGAAAACTCGGAATTCCATTCGACGACGACACTTCACAAGAGAGAAGAGTTAAACTCCGAGAAATCGAAATGAAAGTTCTTGCTTATCAAGATGAACTTGAGTCCGGGAGAAGAAGTAGCAAACATGGAAGTAGTGTTTTAGATATGGTACAACATTACAGAGCCAAACTACTTAAGAAGGTTCGTTCATTAATATGAATGTTAATAATATGTTAATTAAACTTTTGTTGAGCAATAATGGTACTCGAACCACTGTTTTTGTCTCTATTTACCACAGACTGAAAAGGAACGTGGAGAAAGAAGTGACTATGGGTCCCTAGAAGACGATTTTAATTTTGAGAATGAAGATAAAAGTTCTCGAGGCAGTCGACGAGGAAACCGCGACTCTAAAAGTTCACGAAAAGGTCGTTCCCCTTCACCGACCGTTTCACACGAGCACTACGAGCACAGTAGTCGGGACAGGGAAAGGGACAGAGAGCGAGATCGTGATCGAGACAAAGGACGTGACCGTAGTGATCGTGACATTCGCGAAAAGGACCGTGGAGACCACATTAGTTCACGAGGAGAGAGGTCACCACCAAGTGCTAGGTTCGTTCTCTAATTGATTGTGTCGTGACTCTTTGAGGGACTGAAAACCTAACTGTGATTCCTATTATGTTAAAAGTTAGGAATTTACTACTGTTCATTTGTGCAGTCAATTGATTAACAGTGTCTTTGAAAAAACATTTGAAATTACATAAAAGTTGTCGTATAACGTTCTTTAAAGACTTCTCTGACACTTAAATGAATCATTTAATAAGTAACTGGCATGTGAAAGCAGGTCGTCTGGGAAATCTAGGAAGCAAAGAAGTCCAAGTGAGCCCAGGTCACCACTTCGCCGTTCATATCAACATAGGTATGGGTTTTAGAATATTTTAGCTTAATAGTCTTAAAATACATAAATTCATCGCATTTACTTAATCCATCTTGCACTAATTTGTTTCTCGTGTTGAACTTTTATTCACGAGCAATTCATTTCGGCTTGGGAATTTTAGCTCATAGTTGCCGGGTGGTCCTCATGATAACGTTTTACTCTATTTAATTATGTGTGTTTTCTCTGCTTATTGTAATGACTTCAGGTCAAAAAGTCGAAGTCGAAGTCCTCCTAGCAGAAGAGCTATGAGGCGCTCCCGATCAAAATCCAGATCCAGATCGCCGAGTCGTCGTCACAGGCATTCAAAGCACAAACGATAACTCGCTTCCTTTCTACTTAAAAGTGTCAAGGAGTTGACCTCAGCCAACTTAAAACGACAACAAGTAAAGAGTAATCCTCCTTCATCGCAGGTTAAACAGTTCGAGTGCTAAGGTAGTATAAATTTATTCTCCTCGTCCTCCTAATTCCCCATTGGCTTCTTAACCATTTTTCTTTTTAACTGTTTATACGTCAGTTTTGCTAACAATAAGTATTATAAGAACTAACTAAGTTCAAATCAAATATCATAAAATCTGTGCATTTGATGTGATCTAAAATAACTGTAAGTAGGAAACAGACATAAATGCATTTAATACTGTAATTCTTGTTTACAACTGATGAGCGGATATTCGCCTTTTGTAACTTTTATCATGTCGACAATGGTCATCACTCATCACACTAGGAGGTTAAAAATTCAGACAGCTCTGTATTTCTGTAATGTTGATTATTTTGTATTTGTTGTCTATAAAGTGTCTTTATGTTGTTAATAAGGTTAGGTAAGTTGTTGAAATGTTTTGTGGTAGTTATTATTTTAGTTCAATTTTGTGATGTTTGTCCAATATACACACATAGATACAGTGTAGGGCTTCAAGAAGCACAAATCAAGAGTCAGGAATTACCCAGTTAAATTTATGACAGTAAATGTACCAATTCAGAGCATGATTATTTATCATTCATTGAACAATCACGGTTTTCTCTCAGCAGTAAAGAAAGACAACAACACATACTCAGTCCGTTAATGTCGTGATTGTAATTTGTTGTAATAAATAAATGAGTAAAGCAAAAGAGTAAAATTACAATTGTGTATAAATTCATTGCAAAATTTAGTACAGCTTGTGAAACAAGGACAAAACGAAGCAAGCACATTTTAGTCCAGTTTTAACCTTGTTTAAAGTACTCATTAGGAGCTACAAGTAAGCCGACTAAATACATCGTATCAAATTAGTGCAATTAAACGTTTTATTAGCATAAAATGTGACGAAAATAAAACTACGTAATATCAGACTAAAAATTGGAACATGGTGCGTATTTATGTGAAATCAGAGCTTTCTCCCTCTACAACGCTTTCGCGTCCTATTCTCTCCAGTAGTGCAGCGGTGGTCTACGTCACATCGTACGGCTGTTGTGTATGCATCATACATGTACATGCACTAAAAGCGAAATTTCTACTTTTCCATCAGGAGAGGGTCTTTAACACGCTATATGCAAGAGCAGTCGCGGAGGTGGCTATACAGAAAGTATGGAAAAGAGCGTTCACTTACGCAGCACTAGATGTTCTCCACGAAATTCACTGGAGTTGACTTGAGCAGACTCGGCACGGCAGGCTTATCATGCATACAGTATACACCGTGAAGCGTATAAGCATATGTATTACTTGCACAAGTTCTGGCAGAGTGTACACACACACACAAACATACTGTCAACTGCGAAAGCTATCCATAGGGCACTTCACGCAACCGAGTGTATAGATACTCATGAAGCTAGAATCTTTATAGGATGCTCCGAGTAAATACATAGGAGCTGTGTATAACAGAGAGAGTAATAGGGACTGATATTATAAAGCCCTTTTGGTAGAGTCTACTGCTGTGACTGTGTTTGACCCCAAGAAAGAAAAGTCTGTACTTAGGTTTCGTCTTCTCTCCCACAACTTACTAACTACCTTAAGCATTGTGTGTTATTCCTCGGCTTGCATTTTATAAGACTGTAAAATATATATCTTCTCTGCGTACAATAGTCAAGTCGAGTCTCAGCCAGATGTTATCCTGTTCCGTTGTTGTTCTTGTGCAGGAAGAGAGGACCAAGTAAAAAATATTCGTTTCACATTACATCTTTCCCCAGCCTGGCCTTTGGCTTTCATTTCATTCCCACACAGTTTTCCCTCCAACCATTCTAACTTTGCTACTCTACATACTTATTAAACTACTAATGAGCCAAAATACAAACAAATATCTGCACCATACGTTTACATACAAGACGAAGCTGAAGAATATGATAATATAACTACTAAAATTTGTTTAATATGTGATTATTCAGAAGTGAAGGAGGAGAAAGAGAAGCCTTATCGCAAATATTGTAAACCATACGAAGCCTACTTAAAATTTAATAATACCGACTACACAAACAATCCACATATAAATAAATATGCGAGCATTGAAAGCAACAGGGTCTACTTGCTAGCTGTTTTACATTTTCTTGTCACATAAACAGCATTCAATATGATCTTGACAAAAACTAACTGAGCTTGTGCAAACTACTTATATAAAATATACTACATTATATCCTTTCTACCTACTACTTACTATACAACTAACTGCTTATATACGCATACTACTATATTAACAATTATTATTATTAATCGCAATAGTTATGTGTTTACAAAAGTTGTCTTCTGTAAAACAACGACAATGTCATCAAATGAAAGCGGAGCGGATTTCCCCCGTCATTCACTCACTACATGCAACTAGCAGCAGCAGAAAAGATTCAAGAGAAAATAATGATTCGACATAATTACAGGCAAAGAGAAATATTATACGATGGAAAAATATCTGCTCGAGTTTCAATTTTAGTGTTCTTTTGTGTGAAGTGATTGGTGGTGAATATATATTTATATGGCTGTTGTGTTCAGGACAAAGGGAATTTCTACATTCTATACATATTTATTATTGCAACTTTTAACTCTCTTCAACGAATGCACAGAGCTTGGCTTCATTTACACAGTGTAAGTACAGCCGATCTACATACAAAGTTAATGTCTGTACTCATAGTAAGTAGAAGTAAGAGCACTGAGCACATACATATTGTTATACATACCTAATATTGCATTAAAATTCACGCAGAAAGGTTGTTTGCTGCTACAGATAACAACGGAACATTTCTTCACAGTACAATGCTTTACTTTTTATATTACCATACAATGCACATAAATTCTCTAATGCCGATATGTAGTAGAGCCGCAGTTAAATGTGGTGTAATGTTCCTACGTGGATTGTATAGGACTAGATGGAAGAACACGACCACGAGGAGAAACATCAATTCAACTCTCAAGTGGTTGCTCTCTTCTTTCTACGTACATTTAGCATACATTATTGTATCGCTTGGCTTGATTTGGATTGGACTGGCT
>JABASC010003247.1:0-14749 GCA_019776185.1 Plutomurus gul
TTTTGCCATTTTTTAGCACATATTTACATACATATTTTGGCACTTTTTGCAACCTACAAATCCGGGGTCTGGTAATGAGCTTTTAAAAGAGTGCTTTCCAACACGAGACTTTCCCTCTCTTTTTATCGCACAATTTGACAGACATGGCTAGCCAAGCTAAACCAAGCAGACAGCAATATTGTAGATATATGTAGTGAATTACTTCCTTAAATGTAGACAAAGTTAAATACGGGTTTCAAACTATGATGGTCAGGAAGGGAAACTTCAAGGCAAAAGGAAATCCACATTAATACATCCGTTCTGCATTTACAAGGAAATTGTTCAAAATCTAACAGCAAAAAAATGTGATTCGTTTTAAATTCTTGTTGGATGTGAAAAAGACTGCGTTTGTGGACTGACTTAGTTAATGTAAAATTGTCCAGTTTAAAACCCGAAGTGATTCTAATGAATTTTAGAATTTAATTTTTAAATTATAATGTAGCGCCTGCACAGAACATCGTAGAAGTCATGAAAACGGGATCAACAAGTCAGTGTAAGTATGCAGCCAACTGTTTTTGAGATACATTTTATTATTTTGTGTGAAAAGACGGTAAAACTTTTATTTAAGTTTTTTGTTGTAGATTTAAAAAATGGACAGTCTATAATATTGGTCTTTAGGCTTAACTCTGCCAGTGGGAGATAATAAATTAATCTTTTTGTCTTCCCAATTAAATATAACAACCTCGCGAATTCAATCTGAGCATTCTAGAATGAGTTTCATTATCTTCCTACTCAAGTAAACTGAGTGAGTCAATTAAATCATTGAAATAAACATGAGTAAAGTCACAGAATGTGAGCTAAATATTTTTGTCCTACGCCTCCAACGTCGACACAGTTCATGAATATAAAATGATAACACAACTCTGCGTTGTGAACTAAAATTTAATACAGGGTGTCACTAAATCTCCAGCCTATTTCGTGTAAACTTCATGAAATTTAATTTTAACCCACAATAAATTCAAATCTAACCATAGAAAAATGTACAATTTTTTATATTATTTCAGTAGTCGAGGATTGAGTGAAGTTGTCAGAGGATTTTATTACAGTCAAAACCGCACCATCCATTCACATTGAACTCTAAATGAAGTATTCTTGCACATTCAGATTCAGATAAAAACAGTTAATGTCAAATATTCAGAACGCAGAACTCTCAATGGTGAACATTATGATATGCTATCTACCTCTGTTAACACCAAAACTCTTTAAAAGCTCAACAATGCGTTTTTCACGGAAACAACAGATCAATCCATGTGGAATGTGGGCACACGTGATACAGCAGTAAAATATATTTTATGAGCTGATTTTGAATGTGCTATCAGCACTTTAATTTAGATCATTATGGATAATGCAAAGTGCACATTGTACGGAGTATCTGAAAACTCTTGGTTAATAATGAAGTAAATGTAGAGAGTCTGTGTGAGTACCCTGTATGACTGCCAGGATATCTTAGGTAAATAGGTAGCTACTCACAGAGATTAGTATGAAAGCAGAAACATTAGCAAGAGAATGGATAGAATCTCATGTTCTTTCATTCAGGAAATCCTCCACCTGAAAATATTTTTCATTGACTCGTGAATAATAAATGTAGAGCTCGCGTGACCACCTTTGCAAATTCTAGATTTAGCTGTGGCCTATTCTTGCTTTGCTTCTGCTCGAGTGAGAGCTGAATCTATTAAATCACTTCATTCCATGAGCCTCCGCAACTACTACCATGTACTATACCTGGGACATGCATAGAACAAGGAGAAAGCTCATCGCTAACCACAGCAGTCTCCTGAGAACGAAAACCCTGCGGTTATCCATCAATAACCCCAGCTCATGGTTTCTGGTTGGGATGCCGTATCCACGTGTTTGCATAATAAATCATGTATTATTATCAATTATTCACACAGTACAGATACAGTGACGTTGGTACGCTTAAAAATTAAAACAATCACATTCTCTCAACTTGTAAATTGAATATTTACTTAAGTTCTTAATTTTTTATTCCAATTATTTCCTGTCTGGCAAATTATGCAATGGGTTGAGATATTTGTCAGAAAGCGAAACTTTAACCTCACAGTCTCGTCGTACTCATGCCTCCACACAGAATGCACAACACAACATAAAAGCCTCGAAAGCACACAGACATTCGTATTCATAACAAAGCGTGGGTAGCAGCCCCACCACAATTCATCCATAAAACACATAAACATCTATTATCTCCATTGTTTATTCTCATTAAGCCTTTTACTATCTTGTCAATTGCCTCATAATATGTGGATTGTGAATGGCCTATTAATTTTGTCCCATTTTCACCAATATAATGTACAAATATAAAAGAGCATTCATTAATTCTATGAATTCTTAAATAACTTAATTATATGTTCCCGATTATACTTGGCCTAATCCAAATATGCATTTATGTAAAATGTTACAATTCAACATTTCTGTGTGTGTGACCTGCTTACGATTGGTATTATTTTGAAAATGGCGCAAACATTACTAACCCCGTAAAAGTAATAAATTAAACGATTTCAGTTGTAATCAAATACAAATAGACACGATACAGCTAATATTATTTAAGGTTACGTTACTTTTTGTTCAAACTTTATCTCTATACTTTGAATGTATGAGGAAGAAAATCTGTTCGAGACAATTTGCGTGTGAAGAATAAAACTCACTAATATAAACAACAGTAGTGACATTATACTAAATAAGAGAACATATATACAAGTCTAAAATGCTACATATTACCATCTGAAAGTATTCACATATATTTATGAACTCAACACATTTAAGAGTGTAAAAGTTGAAATGATATGGGGCAAAATAAAGCAGTTCTATTAGGGAAACAGAAGAAAGCAGATTCAAGTATTCATATAATATTTGACGGCGCATTTTATTTACTGATTGATGTTTTTAATTATATATTCGTCAGTTTATCACACACAAGATACAAAAAGTCACTTAGGTAAATTAATGTCGTAGTATACTTTTCAAGTTTACAGCTGAAATGGATTATTTTGGTGAAACACAGGAAATGCAACAAAAAGTTGTTTTCTCTCTTCTCTCATGTTTCGCTTAAATTGACTTGCAAATTTTCTCTGCCTCTTTCCTACAACGTTGCCCTACATGAATCTGTCTTCCAAGAAATCACATAGCCATTCACACAATGTTTATTCCACAATACATATTTATCTGTAGGGTCGTAATAATTCCCATGCTTGTCAGCTCTTTAATATTTAAATAATTACTTGGATGTGAGCTTCAACGGTAAAACTGTCATTCTTGCTTTAAAGACTTTGTAGTACTTCTCTCACACAACTACAATAAAAAAAAGTCCCTCAAACTTCCTCAAGTGCAATCCTAGCAGAAACAAAAAGTAAGTCAACAGTCTTCAGCATTTCATACTCAGGCAAGAATCCTTCAAAAACTTATTTTGCCAACAAAACGATACATTGTCTATAGACTCGGCAGTAAAATAATACCTAAATATCACACTTGTTAATATAGATGTAAATGAATTGTAATTAGGAAAATAAACTACAAAATGGAAATGTAATATAATTGTGAAGAGTTATTTCACCATTCCACTAAGTTGGTACTACGTTCAGGCAGGTTAGGTGTTCGTAGACTACAGCGTTCAATTTTGAAAAACTTTGGAATTTCGCCTAAATTTAGCACAATTCACATTAACAACAATTTTTCCTCTTAATTCCACCTGCATACGCAATAAAATTATAGAATGAGACTTACTCATTTACAGAAACCAAAATTCTCGCTTTCACTTTGCTTTCTCCGCGTGTGCTTTAGAGTTATTTCTTGATGAATCTGTAAAGCTGACTGTGAATTGGCCAGCATTATCTATGAACATAGAAGTAGATGAGTGGTTCGTTGTCTGACATCAAATGTATTTAGTTCCAAGAGGCCATCATATTTGCTTAGGAACATTAAGTAGAATTGTTGGTGCATGCAGCACGTAGTTTGAGAGTTTAATTAAGGACGTTGCAATATGATTCATTCTTTTACTATGAACTTATACGGGGTCTACACTTTCATGGGAATCCAAGGAAAGGATCTGGGGTTGTGGCACTCTTAATTTTGGCCCTCACATAAAAATATTATGAGAAGTTGGAGAAGCTACATATATAGCACAATTCGCTGGGTGACTGACGGACTACACTTGTGCTCAATGTTCCGCGAATGAAGCAACGTTGTTTGGTTTCCGAGCCTATGAGTGTGTAACAGTAATGGGTGCAGGGCAAAATAAGAACAGAAATCCATATGCTACTGTATTCTGCATTTGTAAGTCTTCTTGGAACTGCGTAGCGTCTGGAAAAATTCAGTTTGATTACATTTTTGAAGAAGGACTACGTATGCAAAGCAATGCTCAGAGAACAAGCGTTTTCCTAAAATACTCTGCTGCTGCTACAGCGAATGAATGTAAAATTAAAGTGCAGATGGAAGAACCAACTGCTCGTGTTTAGTCAGAAAGTCTGAATTAAAGAGATTAAAAGGATTATTTGATTTGCAAAGGCGTAGATACTTTTACACACTATGTACATTATATGTGTGCACTTCCACCAACCATTCTATCCATCACAGTCTTTTCAATTTAATAACAATAAGCTCAATTCGCCTAATTTTTGTGAGAGTCATGCAAATCCTTCTCGCACTCAATTGAGCGAAGGGAAGTCTCAGTATCCAAGACGGAATTGGAATTCCAGCCGAGATTGCCAAACGACGAGAAAACTTGAAGATAAAAATTGTAGTCGACATTTCCAGTGTACGTGCTGTGTACACACTGACGCAGCCTTGAACACCCAGGCAGAACATGTGCTGCCCCTCTGACACACACTGACAAACGTCAGAGAACTGCCATCTATGACATGCCAACAATGCCAAATTAAAGCAAATGGTATTTTAAAGGTTAAAACATCAATTAAATCTACGCAATTCTAAATACTAATCATATTCGTTAAATACCAGTTATATATCAAAATTCTATGTGTTTAGAAGAAATATATTTGTATTGTCATTGTTCTGTTGGTGCAATGAACTGCTGCAGAGAAGGGAATTATTTTTGTTTCATGAATCTCTGTTCTACTCGTTGTTCTAATATTTATGTACTATGGATTCATCCATGAACAATTTTCCTCTTACCCAATGTTTGTGAATCCAAAACCAAATCCTCGTACTCATTATAGAAAAAACCCACTATAATTACTTAGTATTTCAATTCGGTCATATTTATCGATAGCAATCACTGGTGTATATGTACAGGCAGGTTATATAAAATATTTTAAAACTGTAAACTTGTATTTCCATCCATAAGATGGATACATGGATTAGCAACGAATTAGGAATAATATGTTGCCTGGGAACGTGGGAGTGCAATGTTATCCGTCTAGATCTTTCCTGGATTCGTGTGAGAGAAAGTCCTCAGAAAGGAGAATAAGTGGGACGACTGGCGGCTCTCACTCGAAGTGACTGTTAGTGAGAATGTACAGATATGGGTTCTGGGTACGTGCCTCATCCTTTGACTTTGCTTTTAGATTCCCTGCTTCCCCAATACGCGCTGGAAATATTTATAGCCCAACCATGCCTGATGCACGTACATCACTTGGCTAACTACTATATACTAGAATGTCGTCCTAAGGGTGTCCTGTCACATTTCACAAACCACAACTCACGCTCACTGCAGAAATTCCTTGTCACTGTAACATAGTAGCGAAGAAAGTTTTCCTGCTTATCACATCTCTTTTTTCCTATTCCCCCTTACGTCTAGTAGCCACTTCAAGTGCTCTCAATTCTGCACATCTTGCAACATCTCCAAACGAAAATGAGGTGAGACATGTGCACTTAACGCAACATTACTCACTTCTCTAATAAAACAAAAACTATGCCCTGCATATGTAAAAAAGTGTTAACGGGTGATTCTTTATTTGTTCCAGGAATCAGCACTCCAATTCCCACACTTTCTTTTACTTTTAACCCGGGTCATAATATTTCATTAAAGTTAACACCCCGTCCTTCCCGTGTACCGTGCATCAACCAAATACCGATGGTTTTGCGTAAATGGTAGCAAAACGAAAATTGTCTAAATTTTCATAACATTAAGTACAATACATAACTTATGGGGAATGCACTTTGTATGTATGCATTAGCTAAGTGTTAAAGTTTACTGCTAATGGCACACACCATGTCTAATTTAACTACAAATAGCAAAAAGCATTATTGCATTATTTTGATACATTATTTATTGTAACAAAATTTTAGCATTTGATTAATGCTCACTGTTGTTACGCACTAGTATTTCCACGTACCGTTTAGTAGCTAATTGATACTGCTTCCCACTAATTAATGACAATAAATATTTCTGACTTTGTGTTCGAAGGTTCAATACAATTGGCGAGCTGAACTACAGATTGTAGCTTGCATTGTTTTAGTTTACAAAGGAATTTCAATGTACATTTATATATATACATGAAATTCCTTTGCAAACTATATTATAGTCTCCTGGTTAGACACAACTTTTGGCATATGAAAGGGCGCCAAAAACTTGCTAGTATGAGTGAAAAAGTTAAGTAAAACAAAGAGATAGTGTTTATAAAGACGGACAGCGTACTGTCATGAATCTACTGTGTTAAAATGTGGCCACACAACAAGCAAGAATGGCTGTACAGGAAATGTTTGTGGAAGAGGAAATGTATGTATGTCCTTAGTACATGACTTCCATTCACCAATCAAGCCGTTGCATGGAAAAGGTAGAGCGGAAGTGACCTAATCCTTTCAAATGCATTCCCTATGTACTTGTTCGTGCCAGCGGTTCTATTCACTGGAAAAAATGTTCCTGGATAACTTCGGGCCACATTCTCAAAGTCAGAGTGCAAAACATAAGCGAAGAGAAAACTAGAGAGAGAGAGAGAGAGAGTGAGAGAGACGGGGAGATGTGCAGACTGGGCGGAAAATGATTGAGGCAGAGAGAAAACTGATCTACTTATATAGAGAGAAATTTAGGTGGATGGGACGATACTTTTATCACTTGTGGTTAGCCGTTAGCCATTCTCTATTCACATGTGCATGTCCGTGTATTACCATAAGCATATCCAAGTCATGCGGAGACCTGCTTATAGTACACTACTCTGTATATGGTGGTAGGTGGAAGCACAGTCACAAATATTTATCTATTATAGGTGGATTGCGACAAGGGCAATTCAGTGAAACACGGAAGAGGCTTATCGTATACTTTGGCGGACTGTGCCATGAATAGAATTGTCCCAATTGTTCGAATCCTTTGGTATTGATACTTTCTTTATGCAAAAGTAGGTGGGATAGGCTCGCCCGTTCCCGTGTATACTTGTATACGCACGAATGCAGATGAATGTGCTCGTATTGATTGCGCTGGCTCCGTTTAAAAATTTATTCTTAAGTAGTGGTTGGATCACTTCATGTCAAATTGTCCGATACTGAATAGTCCTTTCACGTGAGTCTCTTTCCCCATCATTCATATCAATCCACCCATATCATACGAATTATTGTATAAGAACTTGTTCAGTCGTTCAAGTCCGCGCTCTGAAGAAAGAAGGACAGGCTGGCTTCTGGGGTGGTGCTCATATGACGTAATCACAAATCCATTATTTTTGACCCACCTCCAAACTTCCAGCAACATTTTCATTTTCTCTTTCCTACTACGCTCTCTCTAACTAAGTCGTAGTATAAAACAAAGTTTAGCCAACGACCATTATTCAAGGACTAACGCACCCACGCCTCCTTGAATACGTGAAAAGAAGGAGCAGCCAAATTCTCTGTCACATATCTCCACTGTATTAAAATTCGCAAACGTATACACTTTATGTGAATAGTAATGGGAATATTTATGTCGTACATTAGTAAATGAGAATCGTAGTTACTAATGAACAAGTTTCCACTGTGGAAACGTTTGGATTCGTTAGTAAGAGAAATGCATGATTTTGTGAGTGACAGAATTTTACATAAGGTAGATACATAAATAAATAATTAAGCAATTGTTATCTTTGTTGAGCATAGGAATAATTAGCAGATGTTGTTATGCAAATAAATACTAATGAGTGTGTGGGCGGCGTATGTGTACATGTTGTGAGTACATAGGTGGGAATTCAATTATTTTTCCATTGCTTCCAGCTGAAATCGCGGCTAGCGGTTGTAGTTAGCCGGAGAAAAGACAACAAACTACTAAATAGGGAGACAGATTGTGTTGGGGAGGGAATGTACACTGTTTGTTGTAGGTAAACAGTTTGAGATAGGAATGAGCATGAATTATTAGTGGATGTCTGTAGGAGACCGCAGCCAAATGCCATACACCAACAGAACACACTCGATGTCAATAAAACCGAATAGATTACTTATAGACTTATAGACATCACAGGGACCGATAGAAGTACGAGGTTAAAACACCAAATCACACTCGTGCAAATAATTTCAAGCTTTTTACAAGTTCTTTGCATGTTAAAGTAAACTCTATAGTTTTTAATATCTTGAATATGTGTGTGTGTGTGTGTGTGAGGGTTCATGTGGTTGACTGTGAATGGGCTACCCTGTAAAGCAGTGTGCCTGGGACAGGCCGGGCTCGCATCCCAGTCAAAGCAATATACGAGGGAATAGAAGTGAGAGTGAAAATGCGAAGTCGATATGTATTTACCGTGGAGTATTCATGTAGTAGAGGAGATAAGCTGGATACGTAGTAGTTCTCCAGTAACAACGGCACAGAACACAAATCTATAGGAATTTTTCGAAGAGACAGAAAGCCATTGCAGAGGAATGTTCATGCTTTTGCAAGTGCTCAGTGGTGCAAAGCTGCTCAAGTCGTACTCTGTACAAATACTGGATGCCTTGACATCACATGAAGCTTTTCCTTCTCCACCGCAGACGATTCCTCTCCTATTTCCATTCTCTCAACGATTCTTTTATAGATGTGTTATTCGTCTTATTCTGTTTGTATGGCTCCGATGTCCTCACTCGTCTCTCATCTGTTCTGACGCCTCTTTCAATTCTAATCACAAAATCTATTCCGCTCCACTGATAAATAAACGACGACGACTATCTCTATATATGATTCCTTTCGCCATGATTGGCCTCCATCATTGCCCTAACCTCTTAATCATTATTGTTCCTTCATTTCATGAGGCTTGCCAAAGCCAACACTTCCTTTCCTTATCCACTGTCATCCTTCTCTGCTCGCTAGACCGTCAATTCATTACTTTATATTGCTTCTCGTGACTTGCTGACATTCAATCACAAACATAAGTGCACCCGCACTTTAAACATTCCCATGTATTCCGCTAAACCTATGAAACACATAGATATCACATTTTCAACACCATTTCCATTTATCAACTGTCTACTTTAACGCTTGTAGCACTCATGTGTATGTATACATTGAGAAGCTCCCAACTACGCAACACAACGATTGCAATCTAGCAAAGTATAGCCCATTTTATTTTTCAATACAATATGCGTTGTTGTAGAGGCTCATATATTTAAGCCCTCTATGTCAAAGAACATCTTAGTGCATATTTCTATTAGTGTGAACCAAGTCTTGCTAATTAATCGCATTATTATCCTGTAGTCTAGGGTGTTCAAATTTTCATTCCTATTATTGGTCAATTCGTCCGAAACAATTCGTCCCGGAACACAGGTGTAGCATTGTATCACAAGGCTTTAAAACAACTTTTAAACTCTTACCCTGTAGTGCACGCTAAATGATTATAAAAATGATGGATGAATAGATCATAATGTGTCCCGACTAAAAATCCCTGTGTTCCGACGAATTTCACTTGTGTCCGGGGACGAATTGCACCAGATGAATTGACCGGACACCCTTTTACTATTGCTTTCTCCAATGAGTCTCACATTTCAAGAGCTGGAAAATGCTAAGGAAACTTATAACAAGTTACAGAAAGCTGCAAGTCCAACAGATGCTGTGAAGTGTTGTAGAAATATGCATGCTTGGAATTCCTCATTTGTGCAAGGGCAATATTGGCACTAAATATTTATATAGCACTTTAATATTATCGTCATTTTGTAACGCGTTTCTATGATTTACCGAGTGCACTACTCCCTTTCGGCCGACTTCTGTATTGCATTTTGTATTCATAACGAGACGTTTTTAAGTAACTATGGGATCGGACACACATTAGCAGCCATTTATGACATAAGATTGGGCTACGTGCAAAATAGTCATACAACTATGGAAAAATAATGAATTTGCAGTGTTGCATGGGAAAATGTTTGAATTCCATTGTTTCAGTGGCCCAGCAATTGAATTCACGGCTTATCAGCCGTATGTAAAAGTGAGAAGGTCGGTTACTTTTGTCTGGGATGCAAGTATTTTCATGGTTTCATTAATTGTGCGCCATTAGCAACATTGTTCACAGCTACTAGCCCTGCAGTGGATAAACTTTGTAAAAGTTCCTACATGTACATATTTAAGTTGACTTTTCTCCACAACTTCCAAGGTAAACGAAAGTTTTTTAATTTAGTCAGTTATTTAATTTGGCCAGCTCTTGGAATAAGTGGGAGCCTTTTCTGCTTTTTAGCACTGAATGATGCACAACCTTGTTTACAAAATACTTTTTTAATGAGAAATTGCATATATATTAGGTAGTACAAGTTAAAGTGGCAAACGAATATGTCAACGACGGAGGGGGCGACACGGCCAGCAGCGCTACGGGCCTGTTTACTGCCATTACTTGGCCTAGGCCAACTGACGTGTAATTGATACAGCAGAAATGTAACGCAATCTTACAAAATAGTTTTGTTTACTCAAAATCAGTTATTTAATATAATTTTCGCCGTAACTAAGTAATCGGTATAATGATTTACTTTCCACAAGGAATTAATTTTTTACTACCACGCCTTCATGTTAAATAATTTGGTTTACAATTGTAATCTAATATTTATTGGCTATGGGTTGCGGGCTCATGCACGGGATCCATAGGACGCCCGCTAACCCATATAGCCAATAAATATATAGCCCTAGCCCATAGACAATAAATGTGATTATACGAGCGTCTACGCTCGTATAATACGCTCCTTGAGCAGCACACAAAGTATTATCAAAACTCTAATGGGGCGAGCGGAGTGGGCCCCAAGTACAATCTGTACGTGCTGTCTTAGAGGTCCCACTGCCTTAATATATGGCAGTGGGCTATGCTTAGCCTTAGTGAATTTTTGCTTCGATTTCACCTGCAGAGCATTCGTAATTGAATGTTTCCATTGTCGTGTCTTTTTAGAACTTTTCAAAGCAGAGGAAGTGGGCATGTATTCGGCCCAAGCAAATTGGCAAAGAAGTCATGTTGCTGACGGATACTTTTAGACCCTAGGACTCTAGTGTAACTTTCACCTTGTTTCTTCCTATCGGTCAAATAATGAAAAAACACCTTGCGCGATTTTCGATGTCCCTCCCTTGTTGACACCAAATACTTTGAATCTTCAAGTTTTAACCAAATAAATTATTTGTCAGGTATCACCAAAAATTTTTCGTCAAGTACGGTATAATGCAAATCGTTTTTGAGTACTTTTACAATTTTTAATAAGTGTAAGTAGTATTTCTTCTCAGTCTTTTTTTTCCTCATTTTGTCAACTGCCCAGGAAGTTTTTGGTTCAAGAGAAAAACTTGATAAATTATGAAGGATGTTCCATGTTAACAAGGAGATTTAAGAGAATGTTACTTTGAGCACAGTGCAGATCGATTTCAAGAATCCCATTGACATCGTACATTCATACGTGTAGTTTTGGCAGGGTGCTGACAAGCAAAGTCGTTATATGTAGGGAGACTACACTATATAAATGGTGAATAAGCACTTACGAATAAAGTAAATATGAATAATGTGAAAAAATTCCAT
Organism: Plutomurus gul; assembly: GCA_019776185.1. Classification (NCBI taxonomy): domain Eukaryota; kingdom Metazoa; phylum Arthropoda; class Collembola; order Entomobryomorpha; family Tomoceridae; genus Plutomurus; species Plutomurus gul. Next base: position 11,907 of record JABASC010003247.1, read on the forward strand.
TTTGCATTCCAATATGTATGCATTCCGTAAAATATGATAAACATTTATGATTTTCCATACAATAATGCTGACCACCGATTGCGTTGCATCGGTGGCTGATGTAGTTGTCGCAATTTCAGTCAGGCCGACAGCTCTAAAAGCGGCGTCGCATCTTCAGCCGTTGACATAAGTATATACAAAATTTTCGCTTGAGGGAACATTTTTCAAAACTTTAATGTATAAAATATACCGGGAAATAGTTAAAGTACAAGAGTTAAAAAAGTGATAAGCTTGCAGGGATACATCAAAGCTTATTACGACCACAGAAAAATCCAAAAACAAGGCGCGACGGTTTAAGTAATTAGTTTCCTAAACAAATGTTGGCCACCAGTGAAGTGTTCGTATAGTAAATTGAACAGTAAGTGTTGATGAATGAAAGAATTCTTCCTGCACTCTCTATTCGGACAAAAATAGATTTCTACATTAATTGTTGTCGACTGTCATTAGAAACGATAATGGATATTACCCACTCTCGTTACAAAATGGGGGATTCCAGGAAAACTCGTTTTTCACTTTCGTTGGTCTGATTCGCATAAACCAATGAAATTGATGTCATTATAATCTGGATTTAAAGGTGGAATTTCCCATTGGAAAATACATTGGTAAATGATAAGATGGGAAAATGTGGTGTGGATGGGAACATTTAAATTCTGCCTAAAAGAATCCCAAATTAAAGCATTGTCTATTGATTTGTTAAGCTGGTTGTATAGAATTTCCATTCCATTAGTGGTATATAATATAGATTTGGAAATGAATGGAGAATGTTGCTAAATGTATTTAGTGGAGGAATTCATTTGTTCAATTAAATCTACCGTTGCTTTAAGCTGCTGCTCAACCATAATTAGAGACTCTACCTTGTATCATATTTCCGTATCCCAATCCTAAGCCAATTTCCTGGAGACTGAAAATCATTAAATATGCTGTTGGAGCTTTATATGTCAGTATTAAGAGTCGTTAACCATGAACACATGAACATAAAGTCTATATTTATTAAAACCAGACGATAAGGACTAGAGATACACTCGATAGTACAACCTCTATCCTCCATTTCCCGTCACCTTCAACATTTTCCAGAGATGGTAGTTTAAAACGAAAAATATTCCCAAGCTAAAATAAAACTGATTTTCTCTACATCAGGTATTGCGCTTTTTGTTTGAATAAAAGCGATCAATGATCCTTTAAAATAAAAATATTGTCTTTGGAAAGGTTTCCTGTTTTTAAGGATTTTATACATTTCAATGATTCAATTTCTGATTTCTTTGGAAGTTGAAGAGTGCCGTACAATTCTGTAGGGGAGACTGGGGACAGTTGTTATACTCTTATATTTTTGTGTTAACGTTGTTTTAAATTCGCCAAAATTTAAATTGAAGAACCACCCACCCATTTGTACTTCTAAACGAAGTTTGGAAGTTATCGGCCAATTTTTGCATTTGGCATAAAGTCAAACAAGTTTTGCTCACTCCAAAGTAATTTTTTAAACAGACAGTAAATTTTTGTTATTTTCGGACAGGTGCATGCTATAAGGTAAAATTTTTAGGTTACAACCCCTACATAAACATCTAATCAAGCAAACATTCATCTTTCATAAAACTTGTGTCCAATTTCTGGAAACACAGTAGTTGTGGAAAATGTCAGTATGGGGACAGTTGGTACACGTTGTGGTGGGGACAGTTGTCATAGACAAAATTTACTGTTTCACGATTTACATGTTTTGTTGTATTGCTATTTTAAATGGGAATGCCACTTCAAAGCACTCGTAAAACCTCTAGAGGTATTTCTATTGAGAAATTAAGTAAATCATCACAGTTGGTTGGACATGGACGAAGTCTACGGAGTGTGGCCGTGGAAAAATAAAACAAAAAAATCACAAACCTAAAAGGCAGAATTTGTGCAGACACCTGTCAGGGGTACAAAGTGTAAGAAGACGGACAGAATTAGTCCAATAAGAATTGATTGTTTATGCAAATACAGTATTTTTACAGTATACAACAACTGTCCCCAGTCTCCCCTATTGCTTGTGCACACAGTTTTAATTTTAATTATAGATTTTATTCCTTTTGGCGTATATGAGCACCAAAAGTTTGCTGAAATGTTTTTCTATCTGTAAATGTGGTGAAATTAGCCAGAATGTTTATTGCTGATAAGTAAGTATTACCATAATTTGAGTATGACTAGGATACTATTCTATGTAATTACAATTCTTACCCGATTTAAGCTATTTTTTAGAGGCTAGAATGTATCCATATTGTTGCTAAAATGCCTCTCTAGAATTCATAATTTTTGACAGCATCTATATTTAAGACCGCAACGAAGAGACGCTCGAAGATAGATAAATGCTGCTACTTATCATCCTTGATTCACTCCAAACATTGAATTTAACGAAACGAAAAAACCCACACAGGAAGAACTCGGCCTAACGTCCTCATGGCAGTGTTCGATTTAAACATCTAAACAAAATCTTAGAGAGGCACTCTTTAAAGCAGTCTCGTTAGTGCCTAAAATTATCTAAATAGACATTAAGAATCACACGCCCTAGCGTGCGACTGGGCAACATACAATTTAATGTGGACATATGTACATGTATTTATATACATAGAGCAACTGTCCGTCCAGGAAGATTTTGGATTGATGTATTCATTTTATAATTTCAGATTTTTCTTTTTTACCAGCAAGACCAGTTTGACTAGGGGAGAGTCGTGTCGGTTGGCGAAGCAGGGCGGTTGGCGAACTGCTTATATTTCGGTTACCCTTGAGTATTTTCACCCGGGATTTTTATACAATGTACACTAACACCTGTAGAGTTC
>JABASC010003248.1:0-14746 GCA_019776185.1 Plutomurus gul
ACACATTTTTATTTAGTCAGAGAACTCCTTTGACTTTCTAATTTTTGCTTTTATTGCTCAATGATAAAATCGAGAGAATATGTACATAGGCAGATTTCCTAACAGAATTTCTTTAAAAGCATGGCGGTATGGGAATGGAAAACTCTGGATGTGTAATATTCGTTGAGTTGAAAATGTTTGATTGTAGAATTTTGTAGGTATTATTACCTACACAATATTTTTACGTTGAATGTGCTTGTGAGAAGGATTTCCTAAAAATTGGACTAATGCCGTTTAAACTGAAACAATTCAGTTCTAGGCAAAAAGTTTATTTTAATTGCAAATTGCAATACAGAGAAGAAATAAGCGCCGTCAAGATTATTTGTTTCTAGCGTTTGTATATAGTGTAAAAGGATCTAGATTCTGGGGCTGTTTCCAATCATGTAAGTACTACCGAAAGTGAATTGTAAGTTATTTTGTAAAAATCGTGAAGAATGCGCGATGATTGTCACAGTTTGGTTTGCACAATATTGTTTGTATTTGTGCGTCGTAGTTGTCAATAGGGAAAAAACGTTTGAAGAGAGTAATGGGTAATCAGAGCGTGAAAGAGGAAGACAGAGGTTTCATTTATAAATGGAAAAGCGGGAGAGAAATACAGGAAAGGTACAATGGAGAAAGGAAGATGTATAAGAAGTGAAAATTCTTTCAGCCTATACTACATATGTACATATTATGCAATGCCGAATATATACTCCTACTACAATAAATATACCTATATGTATTTTATGTGGGTTACCATTTAGTCTACATAATAAACAGAAGTGTTCGACGAGTACAATGTCGTTTTCTTTAATGGCGAACCTTCTTCTTTGCCCTACTTTCGTAGAAAGATTTGCAAAATTCGTAGAAAATTGGCGAATTGGTAAAATCACTAATTCACCATTTTACCAATCCAACACTAATATTATACAGATCTAACCTTCTAGCATTTTTTCTCTCTCTTATCTCTTTCCCATCCAGAATTAAAACATATGTGATTCTAATGTTGTGTGTCTCTTTTTTGTGTGTTTTCTGGGGTTTCTGTTGGCGCGTCCCTTGCTGCTCGAACCACTGAACTGACTGAATGAACACGGAAACGACGGAATAAAGTAGGAATGTTACAGCATGTGCAAGGGCGGCAGCTTTGGCCCGACCATAATCAATCAGGACTCGGACAGCAGTACGCCAGCTTCGAAGAGTTGCAGCGGCTCACCGAGAATCCTTTTGAGAACAACACGAGTGTCAATGTAACGGTGCCCCTTGGTGACAATGCCTTTCTTCGTTGCAAAGTCAGAAACCTAGGCGAAAGATCTGTAAGTTTCCCTTTTTTGTCTTACTCTCTGACTCTGCCTTAACACGGCGGGAACAAGGATAGCTTTTCCCTCTGTATTAAATTAGTCTCCTCTCGAGTAGCTTCCATATGATTCCTTTACCGCTGGTTACAGGGTGGCAGCCCGAGGAAATCGTTAAGACTGTTGTGAATTTATGGTCAGAGGAGTAAAACAGATATTCATTCCACATAACCATCAACACTAAACGGAAAAACCCTTTTATCCGTTCCAATACTTTTTACCTTGGATTTACTATTACATACTAGATATATGTTTATACTAGTGTCTACATATATAACGATATACTTACTCAACTAAAGTAAGTGTGCACTTTTTATTTGATTTGGAGCTTTTTGGGCCTGAAAACCATGAAGCGAAGCACACAATCAGCGCTACTGCTTATAGTATAAATGTGAAAGCATAGGTTCGTCCTGTGCCATACATATAATAAATAGGTAGCAAGGTGACAGAGCAGTACAGTACAGACAGTGCAAAGTAAAGTAAGTATATTCTAGTGACAAATCCAAGCTTTGTCGACAACTTCGAGTGATTTACAGTAGTTAAGTTGGTGTGTGCGTACTCTCCCCCATTTTCCGCCTTCTCTTTTCGAATTGAGGAATAGTTCTGGCAGCATTCTTTCTCTCTTTCTTAGTGGTGGTGCTAGAATTACAGCACAAGGAGTAACAACCAGCGACTTTCACCTAAACTACTGAGGTTCTAGTATTAAGAGGAAATAGTAAGTATAAGGTATGGGAGAATCACATTCGGGTACTCCTTAAGGACCCACACTCAACTAGCCCTGTCTGTTTCTTTGCTGGGGCTAAAACAAAGAAATTCCATATTGCACACGGACACGGGAAAACTCATTTCAACACACACTTACTGTTTGTCACACAATGCTTTTTATTTTATTTTTCTGGGTCGGCAAACCTCCGCCGGGTACACATCTTTATTATTGGCTGTAACTTTTCTTGACGTCTACCATAATGTGTGTAGTGTGTGTGTAGGTGTGTGCTTGAGCTGTGCTACTTTATTTCTCACACAGTTACTGCCACGACTACTTCCCCACTTTGTGCTCTTCCAGCTACTTGTCAACAATCAAACGCAGTTTTCTCGTAATTTCTCTCTACTTCAACTAATAACCAACAGAAGATAAATCCCAAATATATTGAATTGGTCATTTTCCAACATTCTTGCGTATTTACTTACTAAAAATCGGTAGAATCGGTTTTTTGTTTTCTCAATTACTTATTTCAGTACATATAGACCAGACCATCTCTTTCCGTGTCGTAAAAATCCCACTTTCTGTTAAAAAAACGAAATTTTCCATAGATGACTAAATTCGAAATTTTGGTTTACATTGTATTTTTGAAGCACCAAACAACCTACAGCTTCACTACACATTTCATATTTATTGAAAATTGAACATCTGAAATTGAGAGTGGGTTAAACACGATTACGTACAGATTTTTGGTATAAAAATTATTTTGTATGACCTAAACTGAAAGTTAAAAGAATTGGTCCAGTACTACAAATAAAATTCTTCGAATTCAGAAACGTACAACAGAACATCCTGCCCAATTTCACATAACTTGTGCATTTAAAACGATGAACTTGACCAAATCCTTATAGAATTACTGCATTTATACGCGCGGGATGAGTCTCCAAAATCTGATTTAATATTTCGAAATTATTACAATAACTAGAAAAAATTGTACCCGGTTTTAAAACCCTAATATATAATTTATATTGTTATTTTGATGTACACCTATATATTTGGTTATCTATTATCTGTTTTGTGGTCTATATTGTCAAAGTCGAATTGTAAAATTCTAACGCGAATTTCCAGAATGTAGAAATGTGACATCTGCGAATACTAATGTAATATTGTTAGATATAATATGTATAATTATGACCGGAGTTTTCCTATTTTAAAGTTCCGTAATGTTTAAGTTTATATAGTTTGTACGGTATCTAGTGCCATGAGTAGTGAATAGTAATGTAATATTGTTAGATATAATATGTATAATTATGACCGGAGTTTTCCTATTTTAAAGTTCCGTAATGTTTAAGTTTATATAGTTTGTACGGTATCTAGTGCCATGAGTATAGGTTTCAAGGAAAGGACAATTTTTTTTATTGCATCCGCAGGAACTGCAGCTAGGATGAATAAAAAATATTTCATGAATTATTTAATCAACGAAGGACAGAGAGCGAATAAAGCTGCGCTGCCATTTCTCGTATTGTAAATGAATAAATGACCAAAATAACCATTACCCTTACAATGAAGTACGGAAGATGGAGATACACCAAGATAATAAAAACAGAGTGTCTTATACTGCAGCAAATAAGTGAAAAAAGTTGAAATGAGTGCAAGAGGCAAGAAGACGCAGAAAAAGCAGACAGGAAAAAAGACTAATCCGAAAACTATGTTTCCTGACTATATAATTGAATATTGCATTTAAGATTGTGAGCGAGTGAACTGACAGAGTTGAACAAAACTACAAGTTGTAAGAACGGAGAACGATAATCAGCCAAGCTAAACTGGCCAACGAACTCTCCCATTCTATTATACATATAACATTTAAGTACAAATGACAGTTTTACTTTGGCAGAAAAAATTCAACAGACAAGACCCGTTCTCAATTCAATTCTTCCGAAGTGTACACGTCTTCTCCTTCAACGCAGTGTACATTACCTTCTGCACTCAAACTACCAGCTACTACAAAATACAATTTTATAATAAAAATATGAACAAGAAGAGAAAGTAAGTAGTGAAGATTGTTTTAGTAGAAGCATCGTACACGACATACTCGAGCCACACGCAGGACAATGTTGTGCAGGGGCGCCGAGATCGAGAAGCCTGAAGAAGAAGAGTAGAAAGGAAGAGAGATGACGACTCTTCTTGTTGATTTTCTACAGTTGTGTGTTAGTCTCTCATCTGTGGAAAGAATGTTCGCTGTTAGTCCGTTAGAGTGTACAAGATGAAAGAATTAGCTTCATGCTGTGTGCCAATCTCCGGAGTAAATTGGACTGAAATCTGAACGACTTGGATTGGCTGCTTGGATGAGTTGAGTTGATTGCACAACTCTCTCTCTCTCTCATCTCCCCATCATACCCATATATATAACTACAGCATGGATTCAATTCAAAACACTGTTGTACAAGTATACTATTTATAGTGCTGTACAGAGAGTTGTCCATTTCATTCCACAAACATTGTGTACATTTCATTTGAGAGAAATAGAGCCGGTCGGAAGAATGTGGCGGCTATGATAATAGGGACTCTTACTCACTCTCTTGTATTGTAGTGCACACCAAACAAATTGTCTTTATATGAAGATAATATTATAAGAATCTGTGTGAACCAAGTGGTAAGTAGAGTCTAGTGGGCTCTGGCAGTTTTGCTACAGCCTGTATTGTGCTGTGCAATCTGCCCTTATATAAATTGTGCTACTAACAAGTATTAGTTTTAGTGCATAGTGAAAATGCTGTTATAGTGGGTGTGTATAGCCCCAGTAAGTGTTGGCAGAGGTATTACGGATATTACCTAAGCAGCAGAGTACTTGTAAAAGTGGTGCTAGTATCCTTTCTGGCTGGTATACTATTGTAGCTATGACTAGGCTAATGTTGACTGAACAGAACGCACGGCCTAGTAGTGTTTACTGTATCATGGTGTATTGTAAACTGCACTGGGCTTTCTCTCGCTTTCTCTCTCTCTCTCTGTGGTATGTATGAAGTGTGTAAGTGACAAAAAATCGATTCTACTCTCACTTTTTTGTATTAAAAGCTATTTCGAGGCAGTAAGTTTGTAGAAGCGAAGCAAATCTGCTCCAAATTCTGTTTGTCACTCAAATCTTGGCCAGTAAAGGAGAATTTCGGGTAGTTCTAACCATGTAAGTAAGTGTTGCCATATTATTATAACATAACGTGGGTTGCGATGCTAATACTACTAATGCTTATAGCGCCGTCCCTTGTCTATACTGCCGCCGCTCAACATGTGATGGGCTTTATATGTATTTATCACTATTCTCCCAGATACTAAATATGAGATTGACTGGATGAGTGAATGGGTGAAATAGTTTACTCTTTGTAACCAGTGGAGTAGACGGTGAAATGAGATCCTCACCGCTCAGCTTCCTTTCCATTCTCCTTTTCGTTTTTTATGTTGGGCTGCTGTTTCAAAACTACCGACCAACGTCATATTTCATGCAAACAGCTAATGTTTACTTTGCGAAGGTGGACAGCTTCCAATTTCACGGAAATTTTTTAAAAAGAGCAAGAAACATCATAACGTCGAGTATATTAATTTGTTATTCTCAATTTTTTTTATAAATGTAGAACAGGTTAATATTATATAACGTCAGAATATATTTACAGTATAAGAAATTCTACGTGCTGTTCTACTAGATCGTGAGCTGTTGATAAATAGTTGAAAGTGTGAGGGCGTTTTTTCCGGTTCGCTAAAATATATGATGCCAACAGAAGATAGAAAGTGGTAATCACATAGGACATTAGTCTAATCGTGGCGTTGGTGGAGAGACAGCAATTTCTCCGTGTAATAAGTAAACAATGATTTCCTGTACTCAACACAATCCCCAGGAACCACCCATGATATCTCTCCGACAATCCCAATTCCAATAGTAAAACCACATCCGCTCACAATTCATATTTGCACGATGCCATTGGCAAAATATGTCTGCAAATTCTACTAGTCAGCTTCACAACTCTCCATTAGCAACTGCGGTTAACTTAAGTCGACTTCGGTTTCAGTTCCCTTGCAGACTCTCCTGCACTTCCACCACTACCAATGCAATAGCCCTGTCTATATTACATTCATAAGGAAACAAGGACGAGTGACTCACTCACTCTCTCTCTCTCACACTGTGTGTTGTGCACAGTAGACCTTCAGGCTGAACAATGAAATGCATGAGAGAAAGTAAATTTTCAATCCATGCAAAATCCCACACACACCACCACTGCTAAAGTTGCAGTCAGTGCTCGTCTCGGCGTGAGATAATTTTTTACAAAGCATGCTTTTTTGCTTGGGAGTACCCTGTGCACAGTAGACCTTCAGGCTGAACAATGAAATGCATGAGAGAAAGTAAATTTTCAATCCATGCAAAATCCCACACACACCACCACTGCTAAAGTTGCAGTCAGTGCTCGTCTCGCCGTGAGATTCCAATACTCTCGCCATTATCTTATGGAGCACAGGGTCGTCGTGCCTACGAACCAGCCAGAGAATAGAATCTCTAAACGAAACTGGAGCGAGAAGGGACCAGCCAGTCGATTTAATTCAAGTCAAGTGAACTCATACCGAATATTGCACACTATAACATAGTGCTATAGAGATAAAGTAAGCCAAAGGATTGGCCTGTTATTGTTGTAGTAGGAGCGAGAGTGGTGGGAGTATTAGGTTTGTAGCACCGAGACGAATAGGACACGAATGAGCTACATTTGAGCAAAATTCTCCAGAGAATTCATGTGTGCCTTGTTATATTATAATTACTATGATAACGATGACAGCATTACGAGTCCGGCAGATACGAATAGGACACGAATGAGCTACATTTGAGCAAAATTCTCCAGAGAATTCATGTGTGCCTTGTTATATTATAATTACTATGATAACGATGACAGCATTACGAGTCCGGCAGTATCAACATGCAAATGCTCTCGCGGCCTCCCATTTCAACAGACACAGTAAAGTGAGACACCCAACCATTAGAATGCATACAATATGCATGACCTGACCTCTTGATGTAGTCGTGCCCAGTAAATAATATCCAACGTCTACACTCTATCCATATATACTGCATGGTTACATTTATTTGTATAATAGCTATGTCTGTCCCATGTGCCATGCTACATACACAATTTCTATACTGTGGTGATTCTACCTTCAATCTTTTGCGTCTCTCTTTCCCTCGCTTTCATATTAGTTATCACGATTCAATGTAAAATGATGTGGAGCCAATATAGCCTTCAAAATCCACTGGTGTGTGTGTGTGTGTGTGTGTGTGTGCCAGCGGTAGTACATGTTCGGATAATTGAACATAGAATATCATTATTTTAAAGTAATATAATTTTCTATTCCGTAGCATGTAGCACGCATCGAAGAAGAAGAAGCTAGACCCCAATTCACTATAATTCATATTCGCACTCCTTTTACTTTCACCATTGGAAAAAGTACATTCGAGTGCTGCTGCAGGTACACACTTTACTACGGATTATTCAGTGCAGTCGTGTCTTCGATTAGGTTCATAATTTAAGTTTGTGTCAAAATTCTCTACTGCTAACTATTTAGTACAGAACAGAGTGTTCCCGCACACTGAAAGCAGCATTGGGGGCAATTCTGAGAACATGATACAATAATGCTACCACTACGACTTAGTCTCATTTGGTGCACACAAGAGAGAGGCGGACTGCTTTCGGTTTATTAGGGTCTTTATGTGTAGCATGTGTATCAAAAGTTTATGCAACAACTTCAGTCATTAATCGAGTTTGAGAGCTAGAGAGGTAGATTTGCAAAGGCGGGGATCAAAGGATGGACTCGATGCTGCAGACTTGCTTGCTCTCTCACTTAAGTGAGTCGCATCCCTATTTACATCAGAATGCGTGCAATGAATTTCGAATAAGAGCTGTGTATATGCTGTATATGGTTTGCAAATGAAATCGGAGGAAAACCTTTTTGCTGTAGAAGAGATTGTGGAATAAAAGGTTTACTAGTTGTCTGCATCGGTGGAAGTGGGTATTGGCTGATCCGCTTGGTATTTGCGTCACATATTATGTAGGCATAGTCAAATGCAAATAGAAAAGACCCAGTAATGAAATTAGGTGTAAAATACCTAAATTCTTGTTTACTCATACATTTGATACTCTGGCTTCATGGTTTCAAAGTTTACCATGCAGGTAACGCATGGCAAGAGAAATCTACCCATAAAAATACTTTGAACTGATATTTTGAGATACGAAATGCCTTTCATCGTGTGTTCACACTGTTTTGTCAGTTTTCTATGCTGGAATATTAGAGTGATTTGCTTAGAACTATTGTGGTTTACATATACATAGATCTTATTATCTATTTTATGTGACTTTACGCCTTACACTACACAAGGACACTCTATCTCTTAACAAATACATCAACAATTTAATAATCCGAACTTTTAATTTCTTCAGGCGCTGTAACTAATAAAAACATGATTTTCAACTAGCTTGTAAGTATTGGACACAAATTATTAAATTTCGTTTCGTGGATGCGTGTGTGTCCCTGAAAGTCGTGTGCTAATACAAACAAGAGAGCTGTTTACTCTCATGAACGAAAATTTGCAAAATTAACATACTGTAATATTTATGCAGGTTGTAAGGCTTTTGTTTAAATATTTCTAAATGAAACTAACAAATGGTACGAACATATTTTTCCATACGAAACGGATGACCTGATGAATGCTAACCGAGTACGCATAATAAATACATCTAAACAACATTCGCTTAACATTGTGCAGTGCTGTCGGTTGATTATTGTACAATTGTAATATGTCTATGCTTCAATACCTTATCTTCTCAAACTGGCATTTCATTTCATCTTCCCTCTGTAATCCGTTGCCACTTTCCAATTATTTGATTACAATCAATTAATGAATATAAATATCCATGGCACATTCATTCAAATCTCCTCTGCATTTCTACAGACACACAAACCTAAACGTAGGATGCATTTTTTACACAAGAAAGCAAAGAGATCGTAAAAACTGAAGTGGTGGTTACTGGTTTGAACCGTGCACACGTTAAATAATGAATAGAATAAACCCTCGATTCATAACTTCACTTTTGTGTAACTAATTCGTGGGTAATGTTGAGAAATGTTCTCATTCTTTCAATTAGTTGCCCCTTCACTGCGCCCCATAAAAGGTATACACATCATTCCACAGTCATATATGAAGAACATTTTCCCCTGTGTATTATGTTATTATATAGAGGTGGACGTTCGTATCTCTCTCTCTTTCTCTCTGTCTCCCACAACCAGTAGACAAGTTTTAATATTGCATTTAGGTAGATACTACACACGCACTTAGATTTGACTCGGGTGGCTAGACAAGCGAGCGCCGGTGAAATGACGAGCAGTGAAAGAGTGTGTAGTGTTAGCCATTCTGCTTTGTACCACTCTCCCTCATCCCGAAGAAAGAGAAGAAAGTTATAAAGGGACTCTAAAGCAGGAACATATATTACGTAATTTAGCTGAGCTCCAGAATAATTTATTGCATTCAAGGGCAGAAGCAAATCTCACCAGGGAGGGATCCTCCACAAGTAATATAAGTAATACAGCGTAATATAATATATTGCTGCGGTGGAAGAAGACTCTGGCCACCAGTGAAAGTCTCTCTCTCTCTCAACTACACATACACACACACTCACACAGTTCACGATTCTGTAGAGAACCTAAAGAGTTTCTTGACTTGCTTTTTTTATGTAAAGGAAAAGGCGGGATCTCATGGGGCGGGACTCGTAATAATACATAATTGAAATGTGGTCGTTACTTCTTCGGTCCGTTTTGTTCTCTGTGAGTGAGTCAGGCACAAGTGGTTTCCTGACTCGACTCTCTCACTTTCCTTTCTTTCGTCTCCGGTGATCCAGAGCAGAAAAATATCGCTACACACATAAATAGCACGAGAGCACATTATTCCACGACTAACAACTAACTACAATTCTACGAATTTCATTTGGCAAATAGTACATGCTACATTTGCATTCCTTTCCAACTTTTAGGAAATCTAAGGAATGCTGTCACTTATCTCATAAATGATAAAGGCTGCAAGTGCGTACGAAACATCGAGAAACGTTACTCTAGAAAGTAATTAATAATTTTAATAAAATGTGAAACACTTCCCATACTTTTATTATACGACTTGAGTATCACAATAGTTTATAATATAATTCTCCCCTCTGTTGATGTTATGAATTCTTCAAAGTACCATAGTAAATAGTAATCTGTTCTGTGCAGGACAGTTGTATTGGTTTTATAGTGTATAGTGATAGGGAGGAGTTTTCCGTACTGAAGTGGGTACTTGGTAGAAGATAAATACGGTTTGTCAATGTGATAAACAGCAATTAGATGGGATTTTGGGACATGGCAGATTATTGTGGGCGTCTGTGACAGAGTGACGTGAGTAAAAGTAGACTGAAGCACCGAAAAATGAGATAGGAGGGACACCGTGATTATTCACGCCTGATTGCCTATCGCTTTAATACAACCACGCGTCTCTCTGCAGAGAAAATTCTGTTCGATTCTCATTTCTCCCACGTCCAATCAAATCTCTGTCTTCTTGTCTGAGCACACAAAGTGCGTAATACAGAGGGAAACGAGCAATTTCTGCACGATTCTTTTGCAAACATATATCTTTATACACACGCTGTCATATGTATATGTAACTTCTACCTTCACTACCTACCTACACACTGTAACATATAACTAGTATAATGTGTCTTTCTACTGTGTGCTAGTTTTCTACTCTCGCTGTGCACGTCTCCGTGTTTTCCTCAAGTTGACTTGAGTCGAGTGCGTACTTTCTCCACTCTCATTCACTTTCACCATTAACTGATCTCCTTTTAAGGAAGGATTGCTCTATTTCATCGCTGTGCTATAGTGTAACGTATTTCTTATGTATTGGTATGTGTTTCGATGAGGTTGCCAGCATTGAGATTGAGAATGTACTACTTGTACGACGTAGCACCTATTGGTCCTGTCTCTGATGTTGCTCATGTGACATGAGTTACACTAACTTATCTCAACGGCTCGCAGCGAACATTGCAAACACACAGAAAGAGAGAAGAACAAGCAAGTTCTGAACAAGGAACGATGGACGAGAGAGCTAGGCATTGAAATCCAATCGAATTGCTTGGAAAGAGAAGGAAAGTCTTTGTTTCATCTGATTTCCTTGCTAGAAATGAACAAAGCTTTCTTTTCCACGACATTTCTCCTCTATTTTCACTACTTATATACTTATTTACTAGTTGGACACTGATGGCAGTTTTCTTTCTCCCGTATAAAGTGTTACAGCGTTATTCAAAGTATTGGAGTCTTCAAATGTATAAATTACTATTTCTGTGTACGACACAATGTAATGCTTCTTTCTTAGCAGAGACAAGACAAATTGGGATGTATGAACTCGAATAACTAGTTCACAGGTATATATGTAGGTATAGCAAATATACTTAAGTAATATGTAAATCTACCTATATAAGTACTTAAACTGTATCAAACAAATTGCTACTATATAGTAGATAGCGAAAATAAGTAATCGGTAAGCACTTTGTGTGCTCCTAAATTATTCAATGGTTCTTTAGGGTTTAATGCAATCTATTTTATGATTCTTACGTGGCTATGTCGCCTTTATATATTATTAAGACTGTATGATAATCGGTAAGCACTTTGTGTGCTCCTAAATTATTCAATGGTTCTTTAGGGTTTAATGCAATCTATTTTATGATTCTTACGTGGCTATGTCGCCTTTATATATTATTAAGACTGTGGCTGCCCTTTGATGTACTTAGAGTGCAGCATTCTCTTTATACTGCACTTATTTTCTCAAGGTTACTTTGTACTACCATTTTCCTACCAACCATGTATTATAAACAATAAACAAACGTGGTTCCAGTCAAAGCTATCTTACAAGAACGCAATTATTTAATACGCTGTACATTTTCAGATTGCCATTATTCTCTAAAATATCTTCTAAAATACGACATTAATTTCCTAGCGACGGCTCACAAAGGCACAGTAGCAGGCTATTATTTAGAGGAAATGTTTTCTCTTGTCAATTAATGCTGTGTGTATTGGAGTCGATCGATAGGATGAATTGTCGCAGGAAATCTTTATCAGTAATTTTTGACAATAGGGCTATTTGGTCTGACTTAAATAAATGTAGGAGATAGATTAGCTGTTAGGTACTGCTCTATATACTAGATGCAAGCAGTGTGAGTATTTGTTTCCCGTGGTAGCAAACGAATGTGCTCGCCACAAAATTTTGGCAAATCCCATTATTTTCTACTGAGCGGCTTTCGTAGCGCCCTGAAAGCAATTTTGATCTTTTCCCAGGGCGTACCAGAGAGTGAGAGAGAGAGAGAGAGAAAAGGTCGGAAAACAAAACATTTTGTGTCTTGTCTTGTTGGGGCCTTGTTTTGCACTGCGATATCGCAAAATAAGTAGAAAAGGAACAATGAGGGCAGAGAGAGAGAGAGAGAGAAAATCACTGTGGAGTAACCGTTTTCGCTTGACTTTCACTCTCTCTTACTCTCTTTCACACACACTAAGCCCTACTTGACTTATTCTCCGGATTCGTATCACACGATATAGCAAGTAAGCAAGGGAAAAATCGAAAGTGAGCTCACAGATAGGTTCATCCCTTCACTTTACACACCCGTAGACAAAAATTGAAGACAGAGTGTGAGCGCTGTAGGCAAACAATAGTCGAGTTTGGCTAGTGACTTGTGAAGGCGATGTTTCTCGCGTCTCCTCTCGTTTGCTTTCTCTTGATTTCTCATACTGTCTCTCTGCTTCTCTCCCAAGACCTCTCACTCCTTCATGTAGGCTATCTGAGAAACATTTCGCTATCTCTCTGTGTGTGTTTCATATTTTGCTTACTCTGTGTATTTGAACATTACGCACAACGCACAGGGCACAATGAGAGTTCGCCTCCATGCTTTTCTCATATATTCCGTTGTGTTCCTCCGAACAACATAAATAAATACCACTACTATGAGATACTGCTGCTTTTACATTTATAAGGAAATGGTAAGGGAACCATTCAAGCTGGAAGAAAAAAGAAAAGAGAGAAAAGGAAGGGTCTCTTGTATTATTCTCGTCGGAAAATTCCCTTTAGCTTCTGCTTTAACATACACATACAGTTAAGTTTAGTCAAGTCAAGACGAGTAAGTCAAGAGAGAGAAAGTCTTGACGAAAAACAGAGCCACGGAAAAGTAGAGGAGAAAAAGCCAATAAAATCTTAGTCTTATCCTTCCTCAGCCAATAAGACAGGCAACCAACCAAACCAGTCACTGAACCAAACTGCAATACAATATAATGGAATACATCGTCAGCGAGTTAAGGGAGAAATCTTATTCTTCTTTTGTTACACACACATAGTAGTACATACACTCTAATGCAATAAGTACGCACACTTATATATACATAGAGATACGAATCTCTATGTATACGACGTTCTCATCTCATATACTAAGACTACAACAGTAAGCACCAGTATGAATGTAAGTAATGTGGCTGATGGTAGAAACGAAGAATCGAATCGGACTCGCCAATCCTACAAGAAGAGAAAAAATGCTCGTGAAACAGAAAGAGAGAAAGGATTAACATTACTTTGTAAAAAGCATGTAATATAACGGGATTATTTCGTATGATACTGTTTTCTCGCTCCTTTCTCCGTACTTTCACCTTTTCACTACCAGAACTGACTGACTGAGTGAGTGAGTGAGTAACTGCTCTCCGCGATATTTCCCAGAGCGGTTGACAACGTGCTTTTGACTTTACTTTGGTTTACTCTGTCTAGACACACACACAGAGTTTTTTCTCGCAGAATGGGAAATGTAACTATAGATTTCATTTGTAGAGCTGCTCCTCTCTGCTCTTCCTCTGACTTAGCGAGTTGAGTGGCTAAGTTTTCTTTGAACGTGAGCACGAGAGAGGCACACACAAGAAGTGATCTGTAATTGGATAGCCTAAAAGCTTAAAAAAGAAGATTCTTGGCTATTTCGAGTACGTTTGAAACAATAGTAAAAGATAGGAGCTTGTATTGATGCTTTTACAGCTGCATCACTCGTCACAGAGTAGCGTACCACTTGTGTGCAACGACGATATGTACAAGTTATTTCAAATCTAATCGTATCTCCAATTATAGCCACGACTGGATTTCTTTGCTGCTCTGCTTGAAAACTAGTTGTCAACTTTGCTTTCATTTAGTACTTTCTCCGCACTTTTTCCTGTAACGTGATTCGTCCAAACACAACAACTACACAACAACTTGTAGAACTGTACTTTCAAGTATATTTCTTCTTCCCAGTTTTTTGGCTAAACTCACATTCAGTTGCGCAAGAGTTACTCTATGTAAATGTGAGTAAATAAATAATAGTATCCTCTCTAAATTTAAGTACAAGCATTAGCATAGTTATTAAAAGAGGATATTTTCCCATATATAACGGAAAGTTGGTTGACAGTTGACATATACATACATATACTTAGTATAAAATATAAGCACACGAGAGAGAGAGAGATGTACCGCTATCAGAGAAAAATTGGGAGCAGTGACTTTCTTATCCTAACTCATTTTAAGGCCCTTTAGCCCCACTTGACAATTTTTGCTCGAGTGATTCAAGTAATGTAT
>JABASC010003249.1:0-14737 GCA_019776185.1 Plutomurus gul
GCTCAAATCAACCGAATTGTGTATTAGCAATTGAATGATTGCCGTTGGCAGAGATGTAGCAGTAACGTTTTGGATCTGTTTGACACAGCAATAAATTCATACAAAAATGGATGTGAATGGTGGGATTTGCATTGCACTGAGACTGACCTGCGATGAGGATTAGTACACACGCTTTCAAAACATTTAGTGGCTGTGGTGTGCATGATAACACGATGGAAAATACTGATAGTGTTTCATGTGATTATCTTTCAATGCTAATTTCATTATTAGCATTTCAACAGTCATGAGTAAATATTTTTTGATTTGAAGAATGAAGAGCAATGACTTCCAACGTACACAATGTATTAACAATTGTTTTGCTCTTAAATGGATTAAATCACTAGTAAATAATATTATGTCACTTTTAAAATAATTGTTAAACAAAACGGCGCGTTATGAGATGTGAACTCACCCAAATTTTCATTCTCCTGTGCATCGTTGCATCGTCCCACAACGCGAATGATTGCTCGACCAGCCAAACGAGTGCACATCATAGCATTATGATACTCGACTGCTTGCTGAGTTTGTTCCTCAGCCTGATTGTTTGTCAAATCCGAAAGTTGAGGTCTCATCTTGCCCAAACGGTTCTCAGAGAATCAGTAACTTGATACACGGTAGAAACTTGTACTCAAGTTCACTATGAATCACTATTCCAACAGCAGCCCGTAGCTGTAATTAAAAATGAAATTTTAGGTTTTTTTTCCTCTAAAATTCACAAAGAAGCACGAATGAAAAATCGGAGTTTTGTGCAAGTAGATAGCAAGGTAAGTGTGTGCTTGTTTGCAATGTGAACCAGAGAATTTCAGACTGCCTACACAGAAGAACAAACTTTGTCCATCTTGAGACGAAAGGCGAAAAACACTCTGCAAGAAAAACTCGCAGTCACACGAAAAGTTGCTAAATATAATAATTACTAATTGCAAAGAGATACAGGCAAAAATGTACGAAGTAATTTGTGTTGTCGTTCTGACCTGTAGCGTATCTGTATCAGAAGGATAAAAGGTAATGCGTCGTGTTACCCTACGCTGCATTGGATGTGGACTGATCTGATGCGATGAGATACAAAGTACAGATCTAAAGTAAAGGATTTCCTGCTAGACAGGTAAGCGTTAAAAATATTAAAGGGAGAGGTGTGATATAAAATCACCTACCTGCTCACGTTTACATCACTGTACAACACAGGACACAACACGAGGCTCTATATTACCACTTCGTCTACCGACACTGTAGAGTCAACAAGTTATATAATATAATAGTGTGCTAGTAGTATAATGCACGTTATGGTCTTATGTTCCGATGGAAAATACGTTGTGCAAAGATAGTGGTGGCACAATGCAACCATCAATCTAAACACTTGTATATATGTATACAAGTAGGTCCCACTACAGTAAATGCATACGAAGAAATACATTGCGAGGGACCAACACAACAGGATCAGGAAACTAGCACTTGCCAACAGCAATTTTCTTGTTGTCTGCCTATATCTCTTAATGCATTGTCTCATTGTCTCGCACAATGTGTATAAATCTATACATAGTGTTTTACATAGCTAATAATTCGTACAGTACTCATGCATGTTTTTACGCTATTCACTTCGCCATTGTAAATCAGGTGTCCTGGTAATAATGCACCTACCAGCACCATGTGCTTCGTTAGGTACCTACTAAAGGTACATCACATGTTTTACTATGGGACTTTATGGGAGTGAGAATGTGCAAAGTTGTATATATTGGAAAATTGGTGTAGGTAGTTTATATTGTGTGGGTATGAGAACAGCTTGGATTTGAACGTGGACGTGGACATAATGTGATGCGAGATAGGAATTAAGGCAAAGTGTATTTGATTGCCAAAAAAAACTATCGAGCCGAGAATATTGCCCAGCGCTCATTTGCTACAAGAACAAAAGTGAAACAAGCTAAGGCAAGCTAATATATTCTGCGTACTATCGCTGATTGTATACTACGTATATAGTGTACATTAATTGTGTCCATGCTTACAACATTTATTTATGTGGGCCGCTTGGTTGTTGTTGTTCGGCTGAACTATTTGTTTGCATTGCTACCCCTTGTGCTATTTAGACTGTTCGTATTTGTTTTGCACAGGTATCTGCTGAAACTAATGCCACCAAGACCGTTACTACAGGCTGTACTGTGATCTCTAGAGTTTATTGTACAAACTGGTATACACTTACCGCGGTTGAGTAGAACACCATGTACTTTAGCATTTTTAGAGAGAGAAAGAGAGAGAGAGATTCAGAAATTCTATTAACAAAAATTGCTTGACTGTCCCAAAAATAACAATCTGTATCTTAAAGTCGGAATTTCGTTGACAACCTACCTGCTTACCAAATTTCAGACTCTGAATCTGATACTTGTCGAATTCATCAATTAGTGTGGTTACTTTTGTTTTACTTTACTGACTCTCATCTCAACTTATGTTTGTTATCATTTGTATGACCTTAGGATACACATTATTCTTATTTTCTGATCCATTTTATTTTCTTGAGTAATTCGAAAAAAATTGCTAGTCAGGTGCATGTGATGTGAATTAATCAAGACACTTTGTTCATATTAAGTATAACCATGGATTCAGTAAGACAACTGAATGCTTTTCAAAAGCATGTGGATTTTGTGGACATCGAATTTATTTTTATAGATAAAATTTATTGCAATTGAGTATTTCATGGGTTGACCTCTATTTTCGCACTCGTTGCGCCTTTAGTTTGTGTTGGTGCAATGATAAGGGCTTGGTAATCCTTTCTGTTTTTAGATATTAATTAAGAAAAGTTAATAAAACACGTGTAGTATATTTTATGTGCACTACCCATTTACCATGTAAAAGTGGTAGCCGTTGGTTTTAGTTACTTCAATTAAAAGAGTCTTAATAGCTCATTCATTTTCGTTGCCCTATTTTAAAGTGAAGTCATGTATAGCGAATACTGGGAAATCCTTGTAACTCTAGTTAGTCTAGTAATTAAATGCAGAATAAGAGCCTTCCTTACCTTAAAGGTATAATCGAGTCTTGTTCTGTTTCAGAGTACGGAATGAGTGCAGAATGAGACCGAGTGGTCCAACGTCCGAAGTTTGACGTTAGGTTCCTCTAGCCGTTCTTTTAGAAATACAAAAAAATAAATAGACAAAATTGAAATAAAACTAGAATTGAGGCTTGTGTAGTAGGTAAATGGTTTGATTGAGAGTATTTCGGGTGGTTATAAAAGTATGCGGTCTAGCTTCTGATTACAATTATTTTTAGGTACATAGTGGACAGCTTCTCATTTGGCACAATAAAAACTCTCGTTCTAGAGTACTCGCTCTATTGTGTTTAGTTAGGTAGGTGGCTGTCATGTGATGTGAACTGATCTGATTGCAATCGTAATGATATCATAATAATATTATTTGATATGGATAATAAAGTAATTAGTACTGATTGTAGCCACAATTGTTATGTAACAAATACCTTGATCTGTGCGTACTTGTTGTGTATTCTTCTTGTACAGAATGTGCACGTTGATCCTTTGATTAGAACAGATCTAGTACCGTTGAATGATATCGGTACGTGGTGTCTTTAAGTGTATCTGGTCTTAGCACAATATTCTCGTATTGAAACGGCGCCGATCCAATTATTAATCAACGTTAAATAACACAACTTGAAGGCAATTGACGAAACTTGAGATTACAAATTGTGTGAAGTTTTCCTATCGAAATGCTTTATTGATGCTTCATTTATTCAATAGTGTGTGAACTGGTGGCATTTGCCATGTACTAATTGAACGATGTGATAGATCGAAAGGATGGAGTCAGACTTGAGGCACGCTCCTTGCATCCGTGCCTTTAAAGCTTTCGAAAAACCGTGCTAGGATTCCTCTGGCATATCCTTTCTGCACTAACTAGTAATGAGTATGTATCACACACAGTAGGAAGTATGCAAAACAATTTCATGTTGGAGATACATTCAATAGTTTTTTCCATTACACAGTGCATTGGATTGCCGTCTTTGACGTGGTTTGTTGATGTTCTGTGGAAATACGTAGTAGAGTAGATGAGCACAGAAGGTGGAAATAGAACATCCCAACATACCACTCCGTACATCACACAATAACTGTATTACGCATTCGCATATGTAACGTACGGATAAAAGCACTGCGTAAATATTGAGCTACTTGTTTGGCTTCTCTAATACACCAATTATGCCATATCTGAATTTTATTCTAAAGAATCAACATTTTTCATTCAATCTGAAGTGCCAAGGGGAATACCTGCCTTACTTACGCTCCTGCTAGAAAAAGTATTGTTTTAGAAAAGTACCATGGTAAAGTAATTTCAATATGTACTGTAGAAAACCATTGGTGTTCACAATGATAATACTTGTTTCAACTAACACAAAGCTGTCGAAAAATTAAAATTGGTATATTCTCCCCCTCAAAGATTTGTTACATATGGGACAGAGACCTATTGTAATTAATCGTTACGATCCAAGCGTTGCAGAAAGGGGAGTCCAAAATTACTGATTCTGTGTCACGTAATTATTGAACTACCCTTAAAAAGATCTCAATTACCTCGTATAAGATGATTTTCCAAATTGTGGTGAAATTGTACTGAATTTTAGGGCTTCTTTTTTGTGGTAATTGGTTCAGCTAGAAATCATGTTAAATAAGAAATAGTCCATCATATTCCTTCCATTGGTATTACAGACTGACAGTAGAGTATGAAAGCATGGGTGAGTGGGACAGTGCAGAATTTTTCATGTGAGTGTCCTCACCAGAGATTTTTGACAAAATCACGATTTTCTCGGTTACAATTAGATATCTCTGCTACCAATTTTAAAACTTCTCATATTATACTCTCGACCGACATCATTATTCAAAAGTTCCTATTCCACATTAATTGGAGCCTCCCATGTACGCATCTCAGTTAAGGAGTCCACACTAAGTTGTTACACCATTGGGTGCAACTGGTAATAACAGCTATCAGTTGCAGATCCCGCAAAAATTTCGCAAGATTTACATTTAAAGTCCTAAATTTAGGCATTTTTTGCATTTATTTTTACCTTTTTTCGCCCCCTAGATCCGCCACTGACTGCTATTTAAAAAATCATTTTTTGAGGGTTTCGTTCTCATCACATCACAAGTACAACAATTTTGTTATGCAAAAGGGGTTACCAAATATTTTTAGTTACAAAACCATACTACTCTAGAAGTATATATATAACTTCTAAATCAAAATTATGCAACTAGGGAGTATTGAATTTTGAAGTTGCTGCGCATGCATTTATAAATTGTGGCTGATGTTTTAGGCATAGCATCGTAATTTTGGGTCTCCTGTAAGATGAGATTTTCTTGGTGTTGCGTTGTATTTTTTAGCAAGTAGAAAAACAGATCAGATTTGTGAGAGTACACAGCAGTGAGTCGATGTTGAGTTTACAATTCCTACAAATAGACGGGCATTAGACTTTGGCTTTAGCGCAACAGATTTGGCTTGAGGTTTTTTGCGTTTCCAAAAAGTCCTTAAAGGAAGTATATAGGATAAAATTGTCTATCCTACACCATACTAAACCGTGGAATGTGCATTTGCTTCCAACGCAGCGCATATTCAGTCAAGAGTCAAAAAGAAAAACAAAAAAATACGTTCATACATTGAACCTTTACGCTGATTGTGAGTATGCACTCGACGCTGTATTATCGCGTAGTAGATGCTATTCTCTTTTTACCGCTTTTCGATAACTGAGAGCACTTTTCTAATAACAATAGTTTTAATAGGAAACAGGCTGAATTTTATGATCACTTGTGTGTAACTGTGTTTCAGTGTTTAGACATGTAATGAGCATTGAAAGACAGTGGCTGTGCATGTGCTGGCTGGCAGATGAGTCAAGGGAATTATCTGCCGAGACATTTCGTACACGGTTTAAGTTCATGAGTGGTATAGGCAAAACTCTATGTGTTTACTGTGTACACATTTTTTCTTCACTTGAATTTTATGCAGTTTCCAACTTCCACGAAAACCAAGCCAAAAATAGAAATCAGTGTAGCTACTACCATGCACTAGCACTGCATACTGTGTATTATTATAGATCTCTATGATTATTGTGCATACTATGATAATGGTAGTGTTTTTTCAAACACAATACCCGGCATGAAAGTTCGTGCATCATTCACTATTTCTCCGTTTTCTATAGAAACGACCATTATGTACATGACCAAATCACTAATAATAAGGGTGTTGTAAATGAAAGCTTGATGACCAGCTTTTGCATAACCAGATACAGTGGCCCGTATTAGCTCTTAGAAAAAAAGCACTTTTACAGAAAATTTCCTTTTCACAACGAAATCCCATCATTTCACTTGCGTGCCCCCAGTACCTTTCACCATGAAATATCAACGATCAATCTGGGCAACACTTTTTCTCACTCATGAGACTCAAGATCTACTTGTTGGTTCCATGACGTTCCTTCCTTCGAATTTCCGCCTTTTTTAAACTATTGTGTTGTACTTTGTGAACCTTGTGAACATACAGATACAAGTAGCGGTTAAGCAAACCTGTGTCAATTTAAGATGTAGGCAATACCGTTTACAATAAATAAGATTGTGATAGATAGGTCACATCCACATCGCGTAAAAAGTGTTACAAATAATTGTTGAACAAAACGATGCCCGTGAGAGAGAATCTAAATCTAAGTAGAAGAGACAGGCGTGAACGGAGAAGAGAGCGAGAGCAAGTTCGACATCCTCCAAGTCTTTTCACTATACGGTTGAAGTCATTTTTTAAAAAACTTTGGTATTTTATTCAACTCTACGTTGTTGCAATTAAGTGGGAGCTGATTGAACTGTTTACTAGTCATAAAAAGTTCAAGACACATGGTAAGAAAAATGACAGTACAAGATAAAATTTGTAACCAGTAACTAGAATGGTGACCTATTATCTAATGTCTAATTGACAATCAGTTGTCTGACTTGGCACCGTCCACTGTCAATGTTCGCCATTCCATAGGGAGCTGGTGCATCTTAATTCTTAATATACCTACAGCCTACAACCTAGAAACAGCAATCAGCAATTGAAATTTTTACAATGTCATTCTTCAAATTAATTTTTTTAAATATGTTGAATGAACAGAGGTTCCAAATAGGGCATCAGATGCAGTTATTGTCACCGGTGGAGGAAGGGGTATTGGGGCTGAAACCGTTCGATCTATGTTGAAGTGTGGAAAGCATGTAATCATAGGTTGGCAATTCAAAGTTTAAAGTACCAATGTTACACAGGTACACCTGTCATATAAGATGCTACTAATGAATTTTGCATTTATTTTCAGGGTGTAGAAAACCTGCAGCTGGAATCAAATTGGTTAGAAAATTACGAACGGAAAGAGTAACGACAGGATCAGCCGAATGTATATACCTTGATTTAGCGTCCTTAACCTCAGTGAGAGAATTCGCTCACAAAATTGTGTCAAAAAACATATCTGTACATGCATTAATTAACAATGGTAAGGGAATACTGCAATTACAAAAGTATATTTTTCCAACGGAAGCTTGATTTTTCATTCAATCTTTTTCATTTTCAGCTGGAGTTATGTTTGTTCCGTTTAGTCTCACAGAAGATGGATTCGAATATCATTTTCAAGTCAATTTTCTAAGTCATTTTCTGCTCACAAATTTGTTGCTACCACGACTAGCAAGTTCTGCATTGCTCTCAGCTTCAACAGGAGGACGATGTTCAAGAATTGTCAATGTTTCATCCTGTGCTCACTATGGTGGCACTGTGGATTTCTCTGATTTACAATTACTGTAATTATTTTATGAAGACTGAATAATTTCAATATATGAATTTTGGGCCCTTCAAGAATCAACGTGTGTGATATAATTTCAACTAGCTCTTCGAGCTGGTTTGAACGAAGTATGACAATATTTGTGCAAATGATGATGATTCTTATAGGGCCCCTTTGTCCTAATCCTAAAATCTTAATGTTTCAATTTTCATGTATTTCCTAGTAAGGACTACTCCCCGTATAAAGCTTACATGAACTCCAAATTAATGCAAGTGGTTACAAGCAACTATCTGGACAAAAAGTTAAGGCGTATGAATATAAATATTCGAAGTGTATCGGTTCATCCTGCAATAGCGTATACAGATTTGTATGAAAATGTACCGTGGTTCCGAATTTTGAAACCGATGATAAAACCGTTGTTCAGAGTAAGTTATTTTGACTTTTGCTGGTTGTTCTTTTCAGTAAAACGTTCATACAAAAAGATCAGACGATTAATTTTTTAAAGCAAATGTTAATCGAGTTCGTTTACATTCAGACTCCAGAACAAGCTTCTGATGGTGTAGCGTATGCAGCATTATCACCACGACTGGAGAATCAAGGAGGAATATTTTTAGCCAATTGTAAGCGGTGGCGACCCAATTCTCAAGCTCGGAATCCCGAAATTCAACATAAATTGTGGAAAATTGCAATAGAGTTTACTGGTCTACGGAACAAAGAAACTATTGATATTAATTAAACTAGGTAGCTCTTCTTGAGTAGTGCAAACGATCAAGATCTCATGAAAAATTAATATTGTATTTATGTTATGCAATGCAAGTGATTAAATAACCATTTTTGTAAAAGTTAAAAGTAGATATATGTCAGTTAAGATCCGCTAAGGTATCTTTTCAGTTGGTTCAATGTATTCCTGTAGCTAAAACATAATTACAAGTAAAAAAGACATTTTTTTCAAACACGTTCAAAATAGGCAATTTTTCATAAACGATGACAATTTGCGTGTGGAAACTACTTATTTTTTTGTAATTCCTCTTCTACCCCCTTGACTATTCACCCGTGCCATAGATAGTTATATTTATGCTGAAAGAACTAAATATCAATGTTTATATATGTAGTTTTAGCTTTTTAAACTTCCTTTTATGTTATTATTAATGAAGTTTGTCATTCACAATTTGTAGAATAACTTGCCTTAGTAGTAATAATAAGGGTATTAGAAAATATTCACACAATTTTTTGAAATGACCCCAATAAAGTAAATATTTGTAAAATTGAAATTAAATAATTTCTTCTAAAAAGGATACTCAATAAATTTCTTAGTAGTCAATTTTCAATATAAGTGAAATAAACGATTTTTAATTTGTGCCTCCTTGCTTGGAACAAGACCCACACACCTGGTCTGCTTATTTATTACAACTCTTTATACAAAGAAATTTTGTAGTGTTTGTTGTTGTTCCAATTCAGTATTATTGTGGTTCAAATATAGAGTACAACCATCACCTAAGAATACATTATTGAATGTCAAATAAATGCAAAAACGTTTAAATAATTTTTGAACTCCGAAATCAAACATAATTAGTTAATTTTCTAAATGGTTGAGTTTGACACCAGCAGCAAAGGTTTGAACAACATGAAACAGTTGCCTATCACCAAAATTAGTCGACCGCTCCACACTCAGTCGATAATACCCCTTGGGTGTATCAATTACAAAATTTATACAATTTCTATGTATACGCTGAATTGCACTACTTTTAATTAGCGTACACACTCACCAAACTCACCATCACGTAGACAATTGTGTGTTGGGAGTTGGTAGAACGCGTTTCCAATTATTACATTCCTTATTGCAAAATTGTCTACTTATGATATAATATAATCTTGTGGACTTGGATGGAATCTACAGAAAATTTGTCTTTCATACAAACAAGAGGGTAAACGTATAATTAGGATGTACGCACTAGAATAATTGGATGAATATAGTGTACAACAAATATAACGGTTAGTATGGTATTTATCAACAAAAGTTACTTATTTGGTTTCGTACCAATATTAGAAGAATGCACCAATATTAATACTTGGTAGATTGTGCCATTTTTAATTGCACTAGAAGGGAAATAACCTTGTTTCACACAACTTATTTAGCTGCTATCAAACCATTTAAGGTGTAACTGACTGAGCATACTGTTCATGATTCATGATATGCTTCAATACACCCTTAATTCACAACCGCCATTATCGCTTTAGAAATGAATTAATTGATCGATTAGTTTCACAATCCTTTCAAAATGTCGATACATACATAAAAACCTTATTTCAATAAACAATAATTTTCTGTCAAAATGCTCAATATTCAAGCATTCAAGTTTACAAGAGCAGCATTAAATCGTACTCTTAGTTAGGTACATCACTCTTTTGCTAATAATACAAGTTAATACACAGCGTAGTTATTAATGTTCGAATACCACTATTGGACACAGCGTATTAAAAATCATATAATTAATACAATTACAATTATCATTAGTACCATTCAATCCCAGGAGTTTCCTTAAAGAACTGTCTCATTGTCTCGTCATACAGTGGACGCAAATAAACCATATTATAATTATTATACAATAATATAACTACACGACTACGCAACACAATAACATTTTGATTGGTTGAATTACTACATTACTGCGAAATGAGTTAGATGTACAATTTAGTTTTCCAATAATCTAAACTTACACTAAAACTATTATGTACTGAAAGTAAAAAACCCATTATGATTAATTGAATTTGCTTACTATTCTGTTTTATTTCTGCTTTACTCCAACATAATCTAATTCAGCTTTGTTCTTTGATTTATGAAATACCTACTACTTGTCCAAATTACACATTACTGGTCAATTTTACAAACGCATTTTACTTAAATTGGTATTTAATATTAAACATTTACAATTGAATAATTATTGGATTTTTGTATAGAATGCCCCCATGTTTTCTCTTCAAATAACCAACCAAAGTAAATGCTCCGATCCGATGTGACAAAATTACATAAATTTGATTCCTTAACATTAATTTTGTTCGAACGCGTAGCATAACATACAAGTTGACGTGTACAGATTATATGTTATACATACACTTACAGTATTACGACTGAATGCTTTACATTTGATTGATGTATAGTTTCCGTCACTTTAGTCACGTAATTACTTCAATAAATTCCTGTCAATGTCTGTTCTGTTCAACATGAATTAATTTGCCTTTTAGTGTATCGTGGATGCGGAAGCTTGTTTAAGAATTTGATTTTCAGCAATAGAAAATGAGCGTTTAGTCAATTTTACATTTATGATACGACCATATACCACATATTATATTATTGTATATTGTATACAATATTTATCATACCAAATTAGTATCTACGGCTTGGTTGGTAGCTAATCATGACTAATTTTTAGTATGTTTATAAGGCATTAAATATAGGAATTGAAATGACTTAGCATGTGGACAATAGACTGGAGATCCCTCAATATCGCAACCAGTATTTATATTCTGCAAGCAAAATTAGTGGAAAAGTGACACCTGAGAAAGAACAGCCCATTTCAGGGCTGTATACAGTCACAATAGATGACGTCAAATAACAAACAAAATCGACAAGTGCAAATAAATTATTACATGCATGGATAAAAAGTTAATTTATGTTGGTAACAATGTAGTCTCTCATTATCAGTTAAAGAACACGACAAAATTGACAAACGAATTGACAAAAAAAATTATTTCCAAATAATCAAGAAACCGTAAAGTAATAAATACACACAGATTGAACTTTGTTCACTAAATCAATTAGATGAAACAAATGTACAAATAAAACACTGAAGCATTTACATATTTACTATTAATATTTCTTAAAATTCAAAAGGCAGGTTTCGATGATCTAGAAATTGGACTGGATTCACGTTTGCATTTATTATTGGAAACGTTGCTATATATATAGCGTTGAAATTAGTGAATAATGAAATACATATAGATTTAGCTTTATTAATCCTTACAAACACTGAACTAACATTCATGCAGGATTAGGATACACATACTTGCTTCCTGTCTGTACTCAATTTTACCTGCGAACGCTGTCATTCAAAGAATATTTATTACAAAGAAACTATAACTTTGGTAATATTATTAATCTATGCCTATTAATTAATTACCAACACAAGCATTTTAAGAAATTAATACCTACTTAAAACCGAAAAACTGTCCTACTGTGCTATGTATGTATGGATATTTTTTGTGACACCCAAGGGAGAACAGGCATGTATGATCAAGTTCTCAACCAAATTAAATCAAACTATGAAAAAATTCATCCTTCAAACTAAATCCTCAACCACCAAGGAATGTGACATGATTCCAATATAAAAGCAATACGAGTAATACGACTTAGCACATACATACTAAGCTTTTTTAATTATTGCATAAAAATTTGAACACAGATTTTTTTTTCCATTCGGCTATATCATATGGGAAAGCTGTTTGTTTCAATCACATATTGGAATTCGAATTTCCTATTTTATATTATCGTGCGCAGTCATTCAGCTTTTAACAGCTCGTCTAGTAATAGGAATAATAAAATTATAAGTAAATAATAATGCAGCAAATAGAACCTTACATACATTTCGGGCCTTGTGGGTAAATGCTTCTCTTTTGGCTCTTCTCAACTCGTGTTGTACAGTTGTACTTGTGGTTACAAGATGTCCATAAGAATTCACGATTTAGGACATTGGTAAGTTTTACTTAACGGTTCCCCTCCCATTTCAAAAGTTTCCATGGACTTTGACAAGTAATCAGGTAATAGCTCATTCAAACGAGTATTTTCACGTGTATGAATGATATGTTTGTGAAACGCGAGGTATTCATTTCTTAATCTTTAGTATTTATTCTCGAGCTTTCTTTAACAAACCGTTAACTTCTTCAGGAGAAAAATTCGGAGAAATAACAGAAACTTTGGTTTGTTAAAGAAAGCTCGAGAATAAATACTGAAGATTAAAAAATGAATACGTTTCACAAACATATCATTCATAAATTCTGTCCGAGGTTGGCAAAGTCTGAAGCTCAATATATATTAATGTGATTAATGACAGGAAACGGAGAATTCTCAGGAGATTTGTCAAAAATGTGTCCAAGTTGACAACTTTCGGACAGAATAATTCAAAATTCAACAAATTCATTTGTTATGAGAATGTGGTGAAAGTAATATTCAGTTGCGTCCCCATTTTGATTACTCCTTTGAAGAAACTATTGGTTAGGTTAGTTGGTTATTAGGTTGGTTCTAGGTGCAATTCATAGTGTGTCCACTTAAAGATCGATTCAGTTGTGAGTATGGCAAACTCTTTTATAGGTACATTGTATGGAATAAGAATATTTCATTAAACTTTCTAGGAAATACACCTGATATCTAATATTCCTAAAATTGTGAAAAGCACAAGCCTGCTCTAATTAGACGTTAAAAATTATGTTAAATAGGTTACGAACTCATAAGCCTAATTTAAGATTTATTTTTTATATGAGAATGTTTTTATCTTGCTGTAATTATGGTTGTATAATCAGTTTAAAAGCTGTCGTGATCTTCCGGAAAATAAATAATATAAACCAATTTTGAATTTTCGTTGTCATTCAAAATGCTGCAAGGCAACATTTTTGTAATATTGAGATATTCGACACAATTTCAAATACCCTTAAAGGTGCAACAAAATTTTCATATTTACGAATAAAATCCTGTTTCGAAGGAGATATTACTTATCAAAATCCATGGAAAACTATTGAAATAGTGGGAGAGGGGGTGTCCGACAAGTAAAAATTAACCAGGACATTTTGGTTAGTTATAATAATATTTGTTGTCGGAGACTGAGAGTAGTTTGACAGATCCACAAGAGCCTAGCGTGCTTGTATATTTAATTTGTTAGCATACGTATAGATTTTATTGTTGATGATATTGTTGACTCACTTTGTTACGCTGAAAAGTTTGGGCTAGTGTGTGTAGTTGATAGGAGATAGTGTGACCACGGTGACCAGATATCTTCACAAGTTTAAAGTTGTAAAGATTTGTGTTATGATCGAATTTTTAATTGAACTTCAATTGAAAACAATTACCCCAACTTTAAAATGTATTTTTAGTATTTATAAAATAAATTAATATATTATTATTTCGGCTTCTACCATACGACGTTGCGAACTTGGCGTTTCTTTAAGACTACACAAAACTCATGTCTTGACATTGTAAATATGTTTCTTTAGTACACAAAACATAAATACTTTCCCCTCCTGGTTGGACTACAACTTACAAAATCTTCTCAACTTGACAAGTAATAATCTGACAACATACGAGTAGATATATATCTTTGATTTGGTGTACGATAGAAAAAATTTGTTTCATTCAACATTAGGTATTCAACTTCATCATAAAAGTCTCCCACAACAGCTTTCACTTGGTGCCGATGGAGAACGATTGTTAAGGTTAAGAGCTTGACCGGGGTTTCCGTCATATTTTGGTACAGGTTCTCGTACCTTGGCTTGCTATAAAAAGGGAAAAATCGTAAATTTAGATATTTAATGCCAACACGAAATATCGTCTGCACCGTACATACACATCATTCTGTAAACCAAGCCACATTGTGTGGAAGCTAGGTCTTACTTGGCATAATGTAACACTTAAACATTTTCAATTGCCAAATACCATAAGCACTTTACCATAAAAATGTAGACATTAACGCATTCATGGTTTAACTACTGATCGCATTAAAAAAATTAAACTCGTTCAAGTCATTTGTGGTAATGCAACACAAAAACTCCGAGTGACTCATTTCCGATGAACTGCGACAGTGACTAACATTGTGATAATGGAAAGATAAGCATAATTATTTGGTAGATAAGTAAGGTAAAGTACATCAGCTCACAGCACAAAACTCGTGGATTA
>JABASC010003250.1:0-14730 GCA_019776185.1 Plutomurus gul
GCATAGAAAACCTTGGAAAGATACACCGAACTACAAGCTAGTTGTACATACAATTTCTGTTACTTTTTTAGGCATACAAGTGTAATTAAGAGTGGATTTGCAGGTTTATTACTGCGTGATTAAATAAGTTAGGTTACGGCCGTCAGGTAAAGTGGCATTAGAAATTGCTCAGGTGTTTGATAAATATGTACGGCGGAGTGAACTCCGATTGGTTTGCGTTTGCTGTGTTGTACGGCCACGAAATCGTTAATATTGTATGATGTGACTGCAACTCGAGAACACAAGCCAGGTTTGAGTTGTGTAAATGAAACAAACATGCAATTTCCAACACATTATCAACGTATGTTTTGTCCCATGTAGGAAACATGGTATAGATGCAGTCAGTGGCTATAGCTAACAAACTTTACCTTGTGATGTGTTATTGACGTTGACATGAAAATAATACTGTCTCAGACAATCTGAAATGTAGCAAACCTGATTATCCGTATAAGCACGTATATGTATTAATGTGTTTGGATAAAACCTCTAGCTACCTAGTCAGTTACGAAAGTAATAATGTAGCAAGAAGAAGAAGCACAACATAGTAGGAGAAAAGCCTATGGCTTGACAATAACTGATAATTTATCTGTGGAAGAGAGATTTGTATTTTCGTTCTGCGAGTGAGTGGCTGTACTGTTAGGAAAATGAGTTCAAGTAAATAACTAATGCATTGCCTATTAGCAGTGTGAGTAAGAAGTGAAGTTGATTTCAGTTAACTTGGAAATAAAGTGAAATGCTTCAGTTAATTTAGCAAAGTTAACTCACGATGAGAAGATAGTTAACGTTGAATGTGATGAACTTACTTAACCACATATTGCATTACATTAGTCAAGCCAGGTAGTAATTAGTTGTTATTATGAGAATATAATTTCTAACTAACAATAACTATATAAGGCTCCTGCATATCTGCAGGCTGTATACTAGGATTTTCCTGGCTTCGTTTTCTGTTCTGCCGTGTTGTGATTAGAAGGACTGGTAATGGATGAAAATTTATGTCTTGACCGTTATGTATGTTACTTGTGAGATATTTATGAATATGGCTCTTCCAGCTACTCATTCACTTCACTCATCCTTGACGATATCTAATCTGATGATGTTCACTTCGTTTCATTACTGCAGTTTTGTATGATTTAATTTAAGAGACCCGTCAGCGGTGAATAAATGAGAATTGGAGAGAATAGTAAATACATTAGAGGTGAACTTGAGTGATGTGATGCTGTGTTGTTGGTATTTCATTTAATTGTATTGTATGAACTCAATTTTCATAGTGTTATTATTTTTTCCTACTCTCTGTCTTCCTCGAATTAAACTTTCTCCCGTCATCTTGAATAAACTTAACTAAATTAACAATATGTGAATTGAAATGGATTGCAACATTGATAGAAAGAAATACAGTGAATGGAATGTAAAGGTAAAAGGAGAAGTATACTGGTTGTAAGTAGTGAGCAAATTGTAAAAGAGATGAAGGGATGAGACGAAACGAGATTAGTCACTGATAAACAAGTTGTTCCGTGTAGAGTAGCATAAGTAATGTGATTGATAATACAATTGAATGGAGGAGCTAGAACACGGTTGCAAATTATTGTGTAGCATAAGTAGACTTGATTGATTATTTTTGAAAGAGGCTAAACAATATTGAGATGCATTCGAGATTTTGTGAAATTTAGTTGGAATAATGGTTGTATTTGCTCAAGACGAACAATGATACAATAGAGATTGCCGATTGTTGCAAAAGGCTTGTTAAATTTTGCTCGTTTACTGTTGCAATTGTCTTTTGTTTGGATTGTATGTATTTATGCAGTAATCTTAAATTAATTTTGGACCCTTTCTTCGAATGTACATGTTGCTAGCATGAGTCAGCGTTCAATAAGAGAATGGATGCTAGTCTTTGGTCTTTGGTCTTTGGTGAAGATTTTATTGACAGGATGCATGCATGATTGACAAAATATACTTTTAGATTGCAGGACCTGACAGTTTTTTAAGGAAAATTTCTTTATGTGTGCGTTTTAGGAGAATATATTTTTAAATGCTAGTAAATACTGTATATGTCGCTTCCTAGATTCTTATTTCTTAAAAGAAAACACCACTTGTTCAAGACAAAGCAAGTCAAGCGGACTACTTCATGTTAATTTAGTAGTTGGGTTAAGTTGACGGTTGTGTGCTACAGTATTGGTATTATAATGTTAGTTTTATGGTCGTTGGTTTGGCAAGCGGTCCCGTGTTCGCGTTGAATGGCAAGCTGTTGTTTCTTTTTGCTATGTCGTAACGTGACTTGTAGTACATAGTATAGAGAGAGACGTCGGTTGAATGCTAGTTCTGGTTTTGTCGGTTCGTTCGCAAAGGACAGACTATCGGCCTTATTATCTTTGTGATCTATCAGTTTAGTACGCAGAGCTGTTGGCAGTTTTTTCCTATCTAGTGTAGCGCTGCAAACCATGCGATACTTTACTGCACACTCTCCTATATAAACTATTCAATTGACTAGGGAGCGTGTAAAAGTGCGTAATGGAAAGGAGCAACTTGTTGGAATTGTAACGAGTCGTTGTTTTCAGTTAGTGACTACATATATATTTATTAGTAGACGTGGCCTTCTTTGTAATTTGATTGTAACGGGACTCCTTCCATCTAATGAGCGGGCAAATTAATGGCGGAAATAGTAGGCTTATGCTGATTGATAGAATGGAAGAGTTTGGTTGGCTCTTTGGCTTTGGTGTAACTATTTAACTTGGCTTCGTCTCGTCTTAATCCATTGTACGTTTTACTATAGGACTTTTCTGTGCCACTACTATAACGTAGCTATTAGCTAACAAAAACTGTCAGCTGCTGCTGCAAGCGTAACAACTCCTTGACTTCTACATACATACATACATATACTACATTATGTGTACACTCGAAGCTGCTACTACAGGACAACGTATATACCAGGCTACCACTGCATAATAATGTGCAGTTCCTCCATCACCTGAAGAGATACACGGTGCTGACTGCTCGCTGCAAGCAAGAAAGAATATACAGATTGTTATTACGTGGCTATATGTCAGCCAGGGAAACTTATTACCTATATAGTGGAACTGTAACTATTACAGCTTGTACTGAGAGACTTGTGGTCGCCACATCAAGTACGGCAAAGCAAATCACTTCGCATTGTGCTCAAACTGTGGTGTGTAGAGCTGTTTGGAGCTAATTGTAAATGAGCGAACGGAAATTTGACCCAAACCGAAGTAATTCTATTCTCTCGTGTTGCAACATATTAACCTTAAGTACCTTCCCTAGATTTAATAGTAGGAGTAGTCACTACCGGCTCATTGAATGCAGGAGCTGTGTGCTGTCATTAACTATTGCTAATAGCGGGAATTGCTTTCGTCTGCTCTATTCTTACTACAATTATTGTTGGATAAGTATGTATTGTTAGCCTATGTGCCTGTACAGTACTATACACCTACTGTATTTGCTGAAGAAAATAATAGTGTCGATTTACTTATTGACTGGGAGGAAGAGAACGATTGTCCTAAAGAGAACTAAATATGTGATATTGTGCGAAGTTTAGCCAATTCTTACATAATAGGGCCATGTGATATCATATCAGTAGCTACATATTAGCTACACCTACATACTTGTAGACAATTGACTATTGTGAATGTCCGTATCTATTGTATAGTATTTGACTGTAGTGTTAGGCCTTTTCTTCTATATTGATTCAAGAAGCTTGTTGTTAATTAAGCACTGAATCGAAGTGCTGCAGTGCGGAAAACATCAATGAGCTTTGCTACGTCATGATGTGAATGAGGTGAATAAAAAGTTGAATCGGGCTGTCGCTCCTTCACTCCGTAGGAGATGAGATGATGAGGAGGACTACTATCCTGTTTGTTGTATTGATGGGATTAGCTTTGGCAGCTGCGTTACTTACAAAGATTAAAGGATACGACAGAATATGTACACTGTACAAAATATTACAGTATGTATTAATGTCCGAGATTTCGTCTGTCTGATTTCATTGCGTTCCATTACAAATCTTACATGTGCTGAATAGATTGCATAGTACGTTGATATGTTGGTGTACTTGTGAGTTGTAGGTGCTCATTCTGACATTATTACATGACTTTGACAATCGATGTGTATCTACGAGATAAGGAATAAGGTGAGATGGGTTGATGATGTCTACGCAGGAGATTTTCAATGTAAAGGGATGAGTAAAGGGTATTAAAGTGTCTTGAGAAGAGTGAAGTGGGAAGATTGTAAGCAAGATGAAATGACTAGTTGCCGTGATTAATTCAAAGGATGATTTAAGCAGCATCGCTATTTGATTTATGATTATGACTTGTATTTTATGTAGTTTTTTTTTCTTTCTTGTTTTTCACAGGCTCTGCAAACTGAAATCGAAGCGAATGCTTCAGTAGTTCATGCTGCTTTGAGACAATGCCAAAGCCAAGGACGAGGCTCGGATAATAAAGGTAATAGAAGAACTGAGAGTCTTAAAAAAAGATGGTTCGTTCGATGGCTTCAGCTGAGACTCAGAATTGTTGAATGGGAACAGTACCTTTGTGGAGTTGAAGAGCGACAGAAATTCCAAAACAAGGTGAGACGATAATTGTGTGTTTTATTTCGCTAGTATTCCTCCTCTCTCGCTGTACATATACCTAAATATCCATCCTCTGTGGCCTCACCTCTGAACTTTGATAATTTGCTTGACTACTAATGTACCTATATAATATAAGTTGCAATTTCCTAGTGCAAAACTTTACGAGTATGTACACATGTTTGTGTTGTTTGACTACCGCTTTAAGGTATGTACTATGTAGTTAATGCAGTTATGGTGTGCTAAACAATTGCTTATTAGAATCGTTATTGTAACTTTGTTTTCATTTTTCACCGAGTTATGCTTTGTCATCTAATCATCTGTAACAGCCGTCTTGACTTGTAAAATGATGTTTTACCATGTATGTATGTGCGTGTACGCGAGTGCATATATAGTTGGTAAACATCCAACATTAAAATCTATGATACTAAAGAAAGCAGACTACTTATTGGTACTTCTAAAACTCATTTTCTACGTTTTAACTACAATTGAATTTTTGCTGCCTACTGTTTAGTGGTTGTTCTTTTAGAGCCACTGTCTTGTAATTCCGAAATTGTACAATTCATACCTGTCGATTTACACAGATCACAACATACTGAACTATGCCTAAGTCTTAGAACGTCCTATTTCCGCATTTTCCCCAAATTTTATCTCATTGGTTTGTCAAGCTCGTGTTAGGACAAGACCCAATTGTACATGCATACTAGGTCTGGTGGCTCTAATGTTTGCTTTACAGTGATACAAAATACACGTTGTGCATATAAAAAACGTTGAGCCACTATATCAAAGGAAACTGTATTTACTAGTTGACTTTGGAAATAGAAGGTGAACGTTTTAAGTATCAGGATTCATCTTCATTCACGCTTTCTATTATAGCTCTTGTTGCTAATACCTAAAGAAAACAATGCAGAGTATTTATTTTAAACTGATCAAATACGAGAAGAATAGGCTAATTAGTTAGGTCCACGTGTAAGAATATGTACTAGAGATTATTTTTAGTATACTTTAGCTACTCTCATTTTCTCTGCGAGTGGTCCACTCTTGTTTCATTATTTGTACAATTTATCAGATCGAGTATTGCAAAGAATTTGTGGAACAGCAAAGGACAGATATATGTATCTGGTTTGGCTTTTCAGACGGTTCACCGGTTAGTCTGCATATTTATACAAAAGAGTTCATGTATATTCTAATAATAGCTATAGCAAACAAGGCCGTATTTCATTGTTTGAAATTGTTCTTTTCGGGATGTGGACTTGACATCTGTTGTTAAATATTTTATCTTCTTAGTTAAGGCAGTTAAGGTGGCTGTGAATTAAGTTTTATATTGTTTGATGTTGACATTGAGTCACTTTACATTAGATTTACCTCTACTCGAGTATTCCCCATTGCTATCATAAAAGAGATCTACATAAAATTGAGTGCATAAAAATATAGTAACACTTGTTCAGTCTCATATATAACTTTTGACGTGGCACTGTAGGATACTGTATTACATTGTAGCTGAAAACCTCTAATTTCAGCCCAGTCGATCATTACACATTGAAATATCTAGGTAGTAGGTTATTCGAACTAATTTTCGTGTTTCAATGCCAGTCGTCCGTCCCTCTCTCAAAATTAGAGTGAGAAGCATGGCAGTGGTGCTGCTCACATCAGACAATTCGTGTTTGCATGAAATAATCAAAGGAGAGACATAAAGGGGTGTAAACTCCACCACGAATGTAATTACGAACTACGAACACTTATTTTCCTCTCTCTCTCTCTCTCTGCCTCTGTCTCTCGCTCAATCTCTTTGTTTTGCGTTAGTTAAATCGAATGCAATAATAATGGATCGATTCGTATATGGACATCGATTTCCTTATTATTTGACTGAACATAGGGAATACTAGCTTATAGGGAAATATCAAATGGTTTTTTCATGTCAAACAATTCTTATGATTGGATTGCGTCATGAATTCACGATTCGTATGCTGGTCAGACTTTCTTTCGCTTTAAAAACATCGTGGTGCGGTTTAATTATACTAATTTTGGAAATATTTTTATTCTGTTTTATGATGAAAGTGATCCAATAGGTATGTAGGTTCCTATAGTCTATAGTCTACAGCATAAAAATATTCAGATTGCATAAGAAAAGTTTCAGGTAGGATAAATGGTGAAAATAAAATATAATAAAGGGATTTTGACTTGAAGCTTTTTTTGTAATTCATTTGGCAATACGGATAAACACGTCTGCAGTGACGCTTGTCTTTCAGAGTATTAATCGTAAGTTGCATTTTATTTTGTCGATTTAGCCGTTGCAAAAATTGCCTTTCAAAGAGTATTATTTTGTTCATTTATTTCGCACGCGTGAGTTCTCGTAGCTGGTTGGTCTGTTTTACGCACGTCAGGCAGTCAACGTTTATATATGTACTTATAATTTGGCTCTTTATTCTCAGATAGATTTTTGTGAGAGCGAGACAGCCAGGTGACGAATCTGACAGTTCACTACTCCAATCTAATTGTAGAGAAAGGAAGGAAAATTATATAAAGTTAAGTCAGCAGAACATTACGCACGAGTTTACTTTTCGAGTTAGTGTCCCGCATTGAAATTGAGTTTAGAGACCTAGTTCGATTATGTATTGAGAAAGAATTGATTATGGCCATAGAAAGAAGTTGATTTGCGAGTTAAATTGTAATCCTGGTATCGCACGGAATATCGACTCTCCTTTGTAGTTTACTTAATAAATTGATGTGAGTGGGACGAATGGGCATAGCAATGAGATGAAATCGAATAAAATTATCACAGAAATTGTTGTAGAAAGATGGGATAAGCGTTAATGTATCTGAAACCTGATCGTATCTTGATCGTGACTGGGCCGGCCTACAAGGCCGGCCCAACTCCAACGTCTCCAACTGAACTCCACTGATTTGCTTTGCTCTTCTCAATGGAGAATTCGTTTACTTCTTAGATCACTTTGCACAGCTCAGCAATTTTTTTTTGTAGAAGATAATGTGTGATTCTGCTATCATTGTTATTTATGTGCTGCGGCATTCATGAGGAATTCGGTATACATACGTATGGGCTTATTGTATTGTAACAGAAGTAGTTGTTGGGGCATTTCTGTAGGACAAAGCATACTAATTGTAAGTACCAGCATGCAATAAAATGAATTCATTGTCACCTG
Source organism: Plutomurus gul (assembly GCA_019776185.1). NCBI lineage: Eukaryota > Metazoa > Arthropoda > Collembola > Entomobryomorpha > Tomoceridae > Plutomurus > Plutomurus gul. The sequence goes on from JABASC010003250.1 coordinate 7,777, forward strand.
TCATAACAGGCCAGCTACTTCTGTGCTGCCTTGTCACAAAAAATAGTAGAGTGCCGAACACCAAGAAAAACTATTTCAATCGGCGAGCTGTAGCTCTGCGTTCAAACGGTTGAACTGAATTCACGCTGGATGATTTACTAGGTTAGGCTATCTTGTATTGAGATTCTAGTAAGGTGAGTAACTGAAGGTAAAACTAATGAAACATGTGATTTTCTTGTAGTTCGTTGTCTGTGCTACTAGTACACATTTACTGATACAAGGTATTCTCTCCGTATATATTTATACAATATACTATGTAGTCTGCATGAATTTGTGTGGTAGGGTAGTGGCTGAGTTACAGAGGTTTGGAAAGAGGTTGATATTTCATTCTGTGGGGCTAGGAATAAGTCCATATTCAATTAGACGGATGGATTTGTTGCTCTGTTTTAGTTTTCTGAACTAATTAAACGGATTGTGCATTCATTGTGCAAAGAGATTTTTTAAATGGAAACATAGTGTATGCCTTCATCTATCAAGATAAATACAACTGCACTTACTTACGCAAAGAACAGAGAGTAACAGCAGATATGCTCAACCCTTTGTAGTATGTAATTGCGGTTGGGGAATAGATTGTCGTGAAATAATCTAATGACTCTGTGCAGCTGCACTGTACGTAACTTCATGAGAAATTTTCGTTGCTTTGTTCTGTGCTCATTGCATTCTTTACTTCACTTTTGTGGTTAGTTCGAGTTCTAAATGAAGCCAGTGCGCTTTGCTAATGGTTTGAAATCGAGTCAGAATGATTTTTCAATATTCACACACAGATTAGGAAATTCATGGCTTTGGGTATTTATTACCCTTAAGAGACTCCCGGATAGTCACTAAGTGCGTATCATGTCACAGTGTCATTTGGAGTTGCGAGATAATTGAATCTCTCGGTGTTACAACTACAATTCACGGCTGTGCTCGCTCGTTCGCTCGGTATGCATGTGTCACATCTTATAACAAAAAAGGGTTTGGCTTCAAATTACATGAAACAACGGTTTTTTCAGGGCAAGTCTTGTGTATAGTCGATTCAGAATGAATTGAATGGATGACCTGACGCTTTATGTGCCTATATTATGAGGTTGTATGATGTGAGCGTTAATTTTGTTGTGTGGCAAGCAAGAAGAGACGACGGTTGCATCCCATTTACATGCCATCCACGTGCATTGAATGTTAAGAAAAGATTACTTAAGTTAAGTGAATGTGAGCAAATGAGCCCCTACGGGACCTAAACCTATGACTTATAACTTGTTCAATGAGACTTCGACTGGGAGGCAGTGCTCGGCACATTCGAAAAAATGGAATGAATGAACGTTGGCGGATGTCTATTGATGGTATGTGTTAAAGTAGACAAGCACAAACACAACTCTAGAGAGAAAATAAATGAAGATGAAATGAGACCCTGACTTGGTTAGCACACACATATAGTAACACACACAGAGAGAAGAGCATGGGCTGGCCTAAGGTTCTTTTTCCTTTTACTATCTGATGGTGTTTTGGATTTTTTGCAATCCTGTTGCTAAAATGTATGTCTAGAATGACCATAAAGAATGCCGGTGCCGGAACCTCATTTCGTTGCTATCTCTCAGTATGAACATTGAGACGGATATTATGGACACTGAAGGCAAAGGACATGACAGATAGACGAGATGATGACGGACCATTTATGTATGGTTCTGTCGAGTTGAATAGCTGTAAGGTTTATTGAATATTTTCTTGTGATATGTTTATACTTTATGGCTTATTGAATGCAAGTCATTCGCATTCATGCTGTGAAAGCAATACAGCCTTAATATGACAGCTTGATGTGTAAAGAGCTATGTTAAAGATTCAAGTTAAGTTAGTGTTGAAACTTTCTTGAGATGTGTTTGTTTACAACAAGTTAACCCAAGCTCACCAGCCCGACAATAAAACTGGTTAGTTTGTAGAAGTGGAGTTGAAATGAAGTTAAGACAAGACAACTTTTCCTATAGTCAAGTCATTCGCTCAAAACATCACAACAAAGTGAACAAATGCAGTCAAACACAGAATAGAAGAAAAATTTCCTCTGTATTGACTTGTTCGTACTTTATTTCCTTGTTTCACGTTTGCAAAGAATTCACAGATTTTTTCTTCGTGTTCTAGTTAAATGCTCTTCCAAGTAAAACTTGGATACAATTAAGAAGAAAAGTGTAGGTTTTTAAGAAGGCGCTTCGGTAATTCTTGCACGGATCGAAAGATTAAACAAACAAACAAACAAATGTTAATTACTGCGGTGTGTACAAACAGTATGTACTACACATATATTGCGTGATAATAGATGAAAATAAATCCAAATTCTTTTTTCTTGTGGTTTTTGCCACCAAGTCAATAATTATTTAATTTCCCTTGTGTAATTACGTGCACTTGCTTGATCTCACTCGACTTGACTTCGTTTGAATAATTGGATTAGGGTTGTTGGGTAGCAGTTGCACAGTTAACACTTGCAATTAAATACAGGTATGATTGAACTTTGAATACTACAGGTAATTACAACTAATAAAAATGCATATAGGCATGGTACGCGAGTTACCTCACTACAATTTAGATATTTTACTTATTGTAGACAGTGTGGCGTGCATTACAGGATGAGCTTTATTAAGTGCATACCAGCGCTTTTTTGCATTGAAAAAATAAAATCGCAGTTTACACAATCTAAATCAAATCTTTAAAATGAACTCGAGCAGTGAAAGTACAAACGGAATTAGCTGGTGAAGAGGCACAACTCCACAGCATACCTTCCTGCATACCTAGATTAGTATGGAAATTTCTGTACATGTGTACATTCTAAAGAGACTGGTCTTCTATCTCTGTGGAATTAGCATACCTACCGTGAGGTACATATAGATATCTTTGCGTTGCTGTGAATACAGTTAATGTAATCGATAAGATAAGCTGCTAATTTTGTTGAAAGTGGATGTAATTGTGCTGACAATGAGTGAGAATTAGATTGTGTGGCTCAGTCGTGTACAATAGGAGAGCACGTTGATAGTATAGACACTTTAGATATTCACAGGCCAAATACCCAAGGTTGCATATAGGACTACAGTCTAATGTACCTTTGTTTAGCTGGATGATATGTCGTCTGTCTGTGATGGGATTTGTTTGATTCAAGTGAGATAGCGTCTAACGTTGATTTGTGTTGAATTAATTGTCAGTTCATGAATACTGCGTGTTATCACTGCTATCTAACAGTGTATGAAAAATTTGTGATATAGTCACACACACACATAAGAGCACCTTTTTTGTTGCTCTTCCTTTTCTCTGAGCAATTTGAGAAAGTCGTCGCTTGCATAGTAACGCACATAAACTAACGTAAAATTATATCTGTCTCGACTGTCCGTATTTTCTTTCTAGAGATAACAATGTATTAATTTTTATTCTACATCTTTCCAGTATATTGCTATATAACATTGCTTCAATACTTGTGTATGCGTATAATCGTATACATATAAGGATGCGCTTATGTTACACACAGCTGTCTCTCTATTTCTAAGTTACGTACAATCTGCATGAAAGCTCATAATGTATCTTGTAATTATATAGGGAAAACGAAGTGACATTTGTGCTTCAAGCTGGGAGAGCGACGAAGATAATAACGAACCTCGAAGCAAGTACCCAAGACTTGGAGAGTGTGAATTTCAATCTGAACAGGAGCAGCAGCAGCAGAATCGAGCAACATCAGAGGTGCCGGACCATCCAATTTCCGCTATTAGTTATTGTGAAGGGATTGTCGAGCACGACAACAGTTGGGGTGTCCAAGACACTGCAAAAATAGTTGTTGATGCTGTGTGTTGTGTCATGGGACAAAGCCATGATACCGAAGGAGACTACAATCAATCGGTAAGCGATTTTAAATTTTCTATTAAAAGTTTTAAGGTCGTATGATGTGATGTAGGTGCACTCTGTTGTTTTTATCCACCCACTTTTACTGCTTATTTAGCATTTAATTATCATGCAAATGAACTGTGGACTATGGAATGTTATGTAGTCACTGATGAGTGAATGCGTTTTTTAGCGTCGTCCCCACTTCAAGGCGAGCATTGTTTTTAGCACGTAATCTGCAATAATGCTAGAAAAATTCAGATGAATCTCAATTAGGAGTAAAAATTATAGAGGACAGACGATAAAATTCACTGGGAGCTCTCTGCACAAGCTTTTGAATATATTATATCAGGTGTAGTGACTTTGAACGAGTGTTTCGTGGTGGTAGAAGAGTGCAGACTTATTAGCAAGTAATTATTAGCAAGGTTATCATTATTATGTATTACTGTGTGTGGGGTTGGCTTCAGGGTGAGATTAAAATAATAAATTATGTCGTAACACAATTTATCAAAAATACCATGTTTGTTATAATGACAGGGCTTGTACTATCTAATCTATTGTTTTATTTACCATACTAATTTTTCCATTCGAACGTGTCTGATCGCAATCAAAACTAAACAACATTCTGTGAATGCAAAATGAAGCGATACGAGCGGACGAGTACCTAAAAATACTCGAAAGTCGCGTCGACTGGTGAAGTGCGAGCTCCTCATATTTATAGGCGCCGCTTTACTATGGGCGAGTGGTGTACATGTGTTGCCTGTCATTTTGTCATGCAGTGTCAATCTCATTTTATTTATTTGTCGCATGTAGCGTTTGTATTTTATGCTACTGAAGCATTAAACGGAACGGAAAGAGATAAAAGGATTCTGCCTTTAATATTCAGTCTAGACTAATGTATTTGTGCACAATGTTGGTAAGTCACAGTGTTCAGGTATGTAGTTTGTGTTTAAAGTGTAAGAAAAGACAAGAAGACAGGATGTGAATATTCGTTACACGATTTACTGGAATGGAAGTACTTAAGACATAAGACTGTTCTCTAATGCGGAGTTGTAGTAAAGAATGCAAAAGAAATTTGTCACTTTCTCCTCTCGTACTATGCATATTTTGATGCATGTTACATGCTCAGTGGAGAACAATAGGTCATAATGATTTTTTTTGGCAAGAGCTTTACATACTACATATATGTGAGCACCTACTATGTTTGAATGGTTGTGTTGTAGAGTTGTGCACAGCATGGTTATTTAGTAAGCATTGTGTTTAATGTGCTTGTTTAATGGGTGGTTGACTTCGGACGGTTGAGTTGAACGTTTGTTGTATGCATATTTGTTTTGCTTTGCAGGACTCTCCCGTCCCGAACGCTGTCGTCGAGAGTAATTTCGATGGGAGTCTCAGTATCGGGATGGAGAGAAGAAAGTTGAGCCCATCCGTCTCACCCCCACCTTCGACTCAGTTTCTTAAAGAAGAACAAGTGGTTCCAAGAAACATCTCCACTTACTATTTCAAGCATAGTGACACGGAGTCAGAATTGAATCAAAATAACCTTTTCGAATACCGGGATAGCGTCCCGACACTTTACACAGTGGAGTCTCCTTCGCTTCTTATTAACAAGCTGCCTGTTGTAGCAGACAATGATGCAACAGCGTTAAACAAGCCCATGATCATCTGCCAAAAATCACGCATCGCTCTGGATTTTAGCCAAGAATTTGAAGTCGACGGGAAGTCTGTGAATAGTTACGACGATATCAGCTTTAGCAGTTTGGATTTAGACTTGGACATGGAAGAACAGCAGGACGACGACGTTATGATGGAAATAGGAACGATTGGTTTGGAATTGGAAACTTCAACTGTGCTACCGAAGTTGGACGAAATCGAGGAGTTGGTACACAACGCTGAGTTGTTGGTGAAGTTGTCGAGGTCAAGGAGAGGTACCGACTGCGTTAAGTTGCCGGTTGAGTACGAGTCTTCTGACGAAGAAGACGAGGAAGACGCGACCAGCAACACACAGTTGCTACCTACAGTTGAAGACAAGGAGGGGACTACGTCAGCTTTAATGCAAACTGTGGCGGCCACTAGTGCAACAGCAATAACCGGTTATCCCTTAAGGAAGTGCAGTGGGAGCATCAGTGTCACAGCACCACCGGCAAACAATACAAGTGCAACGATCAGTATGGATGTCACCAATCCTGTTGGGGCGAATGTGTTGTTGGATGGTGAAAGTGTGGTCATCTCGCCCTCTCAGTCAGTCATCAGCAAAACATCCAAGAAAAGCTCTCGAGTTCGTCAGTGGATTCGTGCGCATAATAATTCCGACATTATCGTCGATCAAAAGGTAACTCACTCAATCAATTCATTATAACGTTCTTGAATGAGGAAAATTGCTCATTGTGATTTGCGAATAAATTAAATCTACTCTTCGTGTGCGTGGTCCTTAAATTTAAATATTGTCAGCAGAATGAATACTGAGTGAGTATAATTTATCATATGAATTGTTAACACGTGCTTCATTGCGTTTCTTTTGCTGTGTCGTGATCGTGAGTTTAGACTTAATTGAGCATTCAATTTAGTTAGCTGAGCTGCGTCAGATTAAGTTACACTCAATTAGGGGAAATCGTGGAAAATTTAATTTCATTAGTTTCAGAGAGAGAGAGGCACGCAGGACATTTTAATTGAAAATTCTTCTTTGACAACTGTAAGCTTGTCTCAATGTGAGATTGCCAAATCACCGTACAGTAAAAGGTGCTACACAAATTCCTAGTTGCTGCGTCCCTACAGTTCTCAGCTCATTGAATTTTATTTAATTGACCAACTAACAGTAAAGTATAGTAGTCAGTTGCTTGACAAATCTGCGAGAAGTTGACCTCTTTAGAAAGGGAAACCGCAACCTTTAAGATTTATTTATAGTTTCTTGTAGTTATTATTTCCTGTATTTTCTATTATGACTGAGAGAAGGTGAGTTCAGTGCTAAACTTAGGAATTCTCTACCTCTCATCGCAGAATGCGGTTTTATGGCATTGCCTTTTACACTGGAAATATGTAGTTTGTAGACAACGAGACCAGATATGTAGCATCAAGTCTCCACAATGC
>JABASC010003251.1:0-14726 GCA_019776185.1 Plutomurus gul
AGGAATAATGCCTCCCTTTGATGTGATTCTAGGCGGGAAGTTTTTAGTTATTAGGGAACTTATGCCTTATTTCACGTGTATTGTATCCTATATGCCAACATCTAACTAACAATACGCGAATAAAGGCATACAAAAGTTAGGGAGTTTTCAATTTATTATTTTGGAGTTAGAGATTCGTGAATATTTCCTTGGAACTTGTCTTTTTCCCGTGAATTATGACTTGAGATTTAGTATCTGTGTGCTGTGTATAGTTATGTTTGTCTTAGTGCTCGTTTTGGTTTACTGTATCCATTGTTTATTTTCCGCTGGCTCATATCATAAGTCATAAGTGCTGAATATTTTGCCGTTATTGTGCTGTTGAGTGGGTTTCGCTTTTGCTTATTTTATGATCTGGTGCAATGTTGACTGTAATTCACATCACACTGTCCCTAACCGCTCTACTTTGTGTAAATTGTGCAACTACGATTGTGAGTGGAAAATGTAAAATATTTGCTCATTGAACTGGACTAGGAATAGGAATATGTGACAGTAGAATGGCTACACATTGAAATATTGTTTTGCAGTGCGACACAATGCCCTAGATTTGCTCTACTAGTAATTACGTCCACGTAAAAGTAATATATCGCTTTGATACGATATTTGCGGCCAACTGGAAACTTCTACATGCCTCTCTCTCTGTGTTCCACTATGTATGTGCACCAAAAAGTTCGAGAAGAAATTCAACCACGTACATAGTCATATGTTCCTTTGACCATATAGTAGTAGCATAAAACTGGATCGAAGAATGTGTGTGTAGTATATACGAAGAAAGAAGGATTTTATTACTTATCTTTTCAGGTATGTAAACTATGTAGACGTTAGTAGTGCAAACATGTACGCTATTTCATATTTCCCAACTACATCACTTACAGGCTCCAAAAAAGCCCTAACAGCGTCGTCTCAAAAGTCAACGTATGGGTAATTCATTTGTAAGTAGCAGTAAAAGTTTCACTCTGTAGATTTACCAGTAATTAATTTGTGAACGAGCAATGATAAACTATAAAGGTACATACATTGCTGGCCCTCTGACTGCTTTCTGATGCAGCCTTTAAAATTTCTTTGTGCCATTTGTGCGGACAGGAAAGAGAGAGCAGAAAGGCAAGAGAGCAAAATGGAAAATTGTGCTGCAGCTGAGGCTGTACTCAACTACATATATGGAACATAGACACCACCAACCTTCTCAACTTTGCTCTCTCTCACTCTCTTCGTGATATTATATCTTCCCCGTCGACTCAACTCTCTTGAAAAGTAGACAAGACAACTTTTCCACCAGAGAATATGAAATATATTGCATAACAGTGTCCTTATCTGTAGCACAGACAAGACTTGACTGCAGACTTCACTCTGTTCTCACTGCTAGTGCCTCTGCTTGCATTGTATCACGTACTCCACTACAACACTAACCCAAAGGCACACTGTCTATCCCACGGACGTTGCTGACTTCACTATTAACATGACAATACATATTAGAAACATACACGTCTAAAAAATATATAGCGAAAAATGTGCAAATGTTCACCTTCATTGATAGGTAGTATGTATTATATATGCGTGTCTCTATATTCGTCAAGATACATAGCTAAGCTGTAATAAGTATATAGGGAACTTTTAGTAAGGTTCACATGACAAACTAAAATCAAGTAAGGCAGCTCATCAAACAGGAATCATTTCTCTACTCAAACTTTCTTTTGCACAAGTATAAGTATGGTATCCCAGCAGAGAGAGAGAGAGAGAAAGTATGTACATAGTTTCTAAAGAAGTCCTGAAGGAATCCTTAAAGGTAGTACCTACATATATACCTAGCCATCTCCTTGGAGTATGCACTACGTCGTTACCTTAAGTATATTGCCCTTGCAGTCTTCTTCTCTTTTCATACGGTGCTTGTTTTCCCTTGGCCAGCCTGGAGAGGGAGGACATAACAGGTAAATGTGTATCATCGGCCGAGGCATTCTGAGCACCAGTACAAAGACAACTATTTACTGAGGAATAAATGTACTATTGCTACATCATTGCAAGGCACGGCAAGAAAAGCCTGTAGACTGCAAGAAGAGAATTCATGCGACTACATTGTAAGTGAGTAGATATAGAGAGAAAAGAGCGTACGGCAAACGATAAACGAGAGCAGAAGACGGAGACGACGGGAAAGCAAGTCCCCAAGTTAACCAAACGAAACGAAACGAAACCCATCGTATGGTATGGTACTCTCTCGCTTTCTCTCTCACTCTTATGCATTACACTAAAGATAGAAGCTATCGATCCATCCGGTCGGCAGTTGGTTGTCTTGTCTTGTCGGCCAAAAGGAGCGCGCTGCGTTGCCTACCTCTACTACTTGCTTACTGTACACTGTGTGTATTAATGCACACGCTATTCCATTTCTTCCTTCGTTGTTCTTCTCCGTCTTCTTACCATTTCTCTCTCTCTCTCTCTCTCTCTCCAGCTCTGTAGCTCCTCTTTCGGAGGTGTATTGTGCTTCCTACTCCTATTTCTATGTACTATTACTTGTGTAGTGTAGGTGTAAGTAACTGTGCATTATATTTATATAAATGCCAAGAATCACTATATCGTTTTCCTTCCTACTTACTTACTTACTGCTGAAGAAATAGCTACGTTCTATCTAGAATTGCATTGCATTTGTACACACACGCAGACACACACGGAGAAACGTGAGCTCGCGTACCTTGACTCTTGGTCGTCTGTTGGCTTGGTTTGCTTTCTTCCCGTAGGCTCAAGTCAATCGAACGAACTGAACTGGAGTGAGTTGAGTGAAGTTTGACTTTGACTTGAAGCTTTGCCTTCTTCATTTTTGCCTTGACTTGTGCTTGGCTCCAGAATTTCACTGTTTGATTGTGTGTGTGTGTGTGTGGAATCGCATTCGCTTCCTTTTTACTTACACTGACTGTATGTTCTGTAGGTATTACTGTGCATAGATGACGCGAAGACGGCGCACTACAATTGCTCTTGCTGCAGGTTGCAACTTAACTTTTACTTGGTTTGACTTGAATTGACTCAAGGCTATTCTACAGTAGCAACAGTAAATAGCAGAATTATATAGACAGAAAGACAAACTCCTAGTAGCTACTACCACTTTTGCTACTGCTACTACTACTTGTGTTAACTCTTTTTCGTTTTTAACACGTGAATGGGGTGCATGTAGTAAAATAGTGCCCAGTCACTATAGAGAACAGAGAAAGTGAGAGAGTGGTTCAAAGGAGTCCAATAAATACTTATACACTGCTCTCGCTTTTCTTTTGTATATTGTATCATTTTATTTTATTCCGGCTCATTTCATTTTACTGGATTCCTCTTTTTTTGTTGTGTGTCAAAGCATATATAATCCTGCTAGTGGTATTACAGCTTGCCTTATGGCTTGCCACCTTTTCTGCTCAACTTGCTTCATTCTGCACAATTCATTATGTTGGCTACGATCCATTCGTTCTCAGTGACCCCTAAAATGGAAAAATTGGGCGCACACCGTTAAATCACCCGGGATATTTCATTTTTTCACCCAGTGGTCATTGCACTACATTCCCATCTACTCTCTATATATATATGTAAACCTTACAAAAAATATTTGGATTACCTAGTATATCCATAGGATCATAATAATGTCGTGCTCAGGGAAAATTCTCATCAGCATCACTGTCGTGACAGTTATTTCATCTCTCAATTGGGCGAAAGAGTGGTGCAGTCACTAGTAAATTGGTGATTTCCTCCCTCGCTCCCACTTATGAATAAAGAAACTTTTCCTATGTAAACTCAACGAAATTAAAGTGGAATTAAGTAAATTGCTGGAGACTTATCCTGGCAATAGCAAAAACGAGACTCTTCTTCCTGTCCTACTACCTTTCCTCGTGAATTTTCTACTCTACCCACAATGCTACAATAGATGACTATATAATATAATATAAGAGCAACTTAAAATAATAATTGAGTTGAAGCGTATAGCTACCACTATTCATATACAGGCTCTTTCGCTCTTCAAAATTCATGTCTAGATAACACAGGTATTATTGACGGGAGAGGTTGAAGTAGAGTAGCTCTGCTGGAAATTCGTGAATAGCTTTATCTCCAGACGATCTAATTGTATAAGTAGACCACCACCTCTTCATTGGGCTCTCTCAGCGAAATTGTTTACAGGCAAAGCCGACAGACACAATCGAAAATTGAGACACATGCAATATTTGTGTATATTGCATGTTACAGTACGTCTTCACGTAGGTGGATGGGTGGGTTGTTGGTGTACTGATATGTTTCTATGATTGCGGATCGCAAAGAATTGTGTGTGTGTCTCTGTGTGTATCCTTTCACTTACTTTTTGCAAGTTGTGGCTGTTGCTGTTTTGTTTTATTAAGCTACGGAGATGTATTATTAAGTTCCCTCTGTCTCAGTCAGCTCACCAAATGTCTAAGCTTCTTTTCGCTCAACTAAAGTGTGCAAGCCATCCAACCGGCGCTACATAGGTACGAAGAATAAATAAGTAGCTTATGTTAGCATAAAGAAGCTTTGATGAAAGTTACGTGCACACGAGTATACTCTGTCTATATTATATAGTATTTAAGTCCTCTCTCTCTCAGTACTTTTATATATAAGAGAACCTCTCCTTCACCATCACAAACATTCTATCTCTTTCAACTCTTCTTCTCTTCCTTTATCTTCCAGATGAATTTTCAAGTGCCCACTTCCCTTTTACTGTTTAATTCCCTATAAGCAGCACATTGCAAAAACTACTACCACCACTCTCCACTATATACAAGTATATACCTATAATTCCATCTACTTACCTAAGCTTCTCACAAGTTAACTAATAGCAATAACAATATTATTAACTACCTTGCATCTCTTTAAGCTGCTGGCCTATATTCTTAATGCTTATTGGATTGCATCAGCGTACCGCGTGGAGCTGCATTTTAGTACACTCGCACAGAGACACAATGATCGCGTCTTCTCTCCGTCAACCCACACACACAATTCCTATGCTACGAAAAGGAATGTTGTTGTAATATTGTGCGAGTGTACCTTGGAGCAGTAGCTCGTAGTCACGTCTTGTAGTTGCCTCTTATCCTCTCGCAGCGCATGTATGTCATCACAAGATAAGCTGAGAGATTTCTCTCTCTTATTTTCTTTCACTACATTGCATTAGTACTCAGTTAGCCGAGTAGAGGTATACATTTCCTTGTAGAAACCTACAGATCCATTACACAAGCTTCTGCTACTACTACTTACTACTACTTCTCTAAGATAGTCTTCTCCTATTACATGCCGTGTGTGACGACGCTCTGTTATGTTTTCTCAACTCTGCTAAAGTACTAAGATTCACTTGGTTTCAGCTTCAATGTAAACGGAGTGAGTGCGTCGCTGCTGCAACTCCAGGCTCATTTGCTTAGTTGAAGGAAGCAAGGAAGAGAGACAAGGCAACTTTTCCTTTGAGTAAACCAAGGAAGAGTTGATGCTACCAGAGTTTGTACTTACACTTTGCTCACTACTACCACTAGTATTATGGACCGTGACTGCAGAAACGCATATAGAGTCGCATAGAAGTAAGGAAACTGAACGGAGCTTCAAATACTTTTAAGTATGATAGATAGTGAGTGATATATGTACCTACACATGTATACATGTGTATATCTTTACACAGTGATATTGTAAAATGTCTACTGCTTAAACAGCTGAAGGTTTTAGGGATACATGCCCAGAGAGTACTACTATTCCCGTATTTACATTTAGGGACAGAGTCTGAGATGCATGCTCGGATCTGAATTGCCGGCATGAAAACTTGGTGGCCAAAGTTCTCTTCTCTCTTTAAAGAGTTTCACTAATACATGTGAGCAGGAAAGTTAAATGAAAAGAAAAGGAGACTCTGTCACTACGTTCTGATTTCGTTTGGCTCCTAATACACACACTAGCAGACATTATCCAAAGGAATACTTAGGAAGTTAGTAAAACGTAAGTATATACCGCTGTGATACAAATAATATACCTACAACTTTATTTCACTTGCTACAAGGAATTGCAGTGCCTGTATACTTGTAGGTGGTACATACTAAAACGTATGGTTAAAGCGAGAATAGTGAAGAGAGAGAGAGAGAGGAAGGCAGATCGATAGTGAAATATTGACTTAGAGTAGAATGCTGTGTTGTGTATAGTATTAAGTAAAAGTATGAATGCATGTTGTGCAATAATAATATAGATGTGATATGTTTTGATGTGAGTTGAGTGACTGAGTGTGTGCTGATGGGGAGTAGCATTGGTAGTTCCAGAGCCGTAATGCAAACTAAAGTGTGAGTGAGTAATATTTCGTATACACAGATATTTATATGTATGTACGAATATATGTGTACCAAAGGCACGGTCAGGTCTGCTTTTACTATAATATGGTATATTCACAAACAATCAGATACGAAATATCTTTATATAGTTATATAAGAGTACCTTTATAGTACGCAGAATTGTAAACGTGCAGTTATGTACCTACTAATACTAGAGAGGTAAAGAGTGAGTGAGAGAGAAGTACTTGTACTATGAAGTTATCATAATAGTTTTCAATGGTCGTTCAATAAAGTATAGGTACATACATATAGTACAATGCAGTTTTTGGGTACTGGCTGACTTTATTATGTCTTGGCTATGGCTTTTCGTGGTGTATTTGTGGACGGGCGCTCGGGGACGGTGGTTGTGTGTGTTGTGTTCTGTAATAATATAATAATATCGTTTCCTATCATGATCCAATGCACTGTAGTGGACTGAGATGGACATAGAGAAAGAATTCAGTTGTTGGCTCTGCTAAATTTTCCAGTAAATAGTCTGGACTGCATGATTTTCCATTTCACTCATAATGCAGTCGTAGTTTGTATGGTGCAGGGGGAGGAGGACTGTGTCCACTTTGATGTCTTAATTTTCTCGACATTTCTCTATTATACTCTCATTTCATTTCATTCTTTGCGTCCGCTCCTACTACTAATGTGACAATGCAAATGCGAAAATCCATAGTGCGTAGTTGTTGAAAGTTGAGTGTGTGCTAGCGTAATGACATAGCTGCCTACCTACTCTTTATTGTGCTCTGTGCATTATTTAGAGCCTTAATGTCTTTCCAACATATAGTTTGTAAATTGCTACGTAATTTGCAATAATATTCTTCATTTAATAATAATGCTACCGTGTAGTATAATACATTTTGCAAAGGTTTCGTTTTAATTTGAATAAAAGCCAGGCCTAATATTCTGAAGGTAACATAGAGAGTAATTGTAATGTAATAGTGAAACGGCCTTGCTTTCAGACTCGACTGCTCGGCTGCTAATAATGTTGCAGGTGTGCAATTCTACGGGATGGGTGTGAACGAAAACGTATCATGACAAAACTAGATGCATGCAATTCTAAACTCTATCAGATTGCTTGTTAGTTCATTATTTCATACATGCCAACTAACCTGCTAAAAACCATGTCTCGGTTTTTCAACTAGTATACAGTCTAATCTATGTGCAACTCCATGTGGGTTATGTACACATGTGGATTGACTAGCGAGAAGTGGCAATTTCTCTTTCATAAGTGAGTTATTCAGTTCTCTGTAACACACACACACACAGTGAGTAGTCCACATTGTTATTTGCATTGCGTGGGCTCGATGTGGCTGCCAGTATTGTGTTACCAATAATGAGCCAAATTATGTGTAATATGAATGTACCACAAGTAGCTACATATTTACGAGTAAGCAGGTCCTTGAAGACTTTTTCTACTATTATATACTCGAATACACTGCAATTGTATGGTAATAATGTACTTAAGTATACATTATATAAGCCAACTAACTATTATATAGCAGAGAGAATGAACATGATGAAGTTAATTATTGTTTTGCTGTTAGCAAGCAGAACGTGAGCACACAGAGAGATATACAAGTCTCCGATTAATTTAATTTCTCCAGCTCGCTCCTTCTGCACTGTAAGTGGCATACGAAGTAGACAGAATTATTAATCTCGTTGATTTATAATACCTTACAGGTGCCCAGAATTTCGCTAATCAAGTTGCTCACATTTCTTCTTATTATTATTAGCCAAGCGTATCCGTGTGCAGTTCACATTGTAATGCTTGCATAGCGGGAAGCCAAAACCTAGCCACATTGTTGGCAATAGGCATGCAAAAGGAGAATTACAATTTAAGCATTGAATTATTACAGATCTATCTAATAATATATCATATTATTATTATACATACATGTACCAGTGTTCTATTTAATACAGAAATATAAGTACTAGGTGTTTCTGTAGTTGGTGGATGGTGCGGTGACGAAGAGCCCGATCTCGTTAACGAAATGAATAAATGAAGCGAAGAAAGAGAGCGAGAGAGAATGTGGGTCTAATGAAGAACTAAGTTAAGCCTGTAAGTATGTGCTACGTATTCAGGTTTAACCTAAAACAAGGAAAGTAAAATTCAAGTACGTGTGTATGTATATTGTGTAGGTGCACATGTACCTTACATTTGTTGAACGGCCTATAGATGAGTCTAGCAGTGTGTGTGTGTGTGTAAAACGTGGATTTCTTCAGAGAGAGAGAGAGAGGACTGCTAGTCAAGTCAAGAGAGTATGATTATAAGCAAGTTGAGTGACTGGTGCTGGGAAAGAAACTTTAGACAGGGCCAGACCAACCCTATACTTACATCTCATATGTCAAACTTTGAGACATAAAGAGCAGACAAGTACCTCCAGCCCAATTTTCCATGCACCACTGGAACTGCCTTGCCTTAACTCGGTACACACTCACTCTCTCTCTCTCTCTAGCTCGCTCGTCGTCTCCACACTTTCGGGCTCGGTTTTACTTCACGTTCAGTGTAAGCAGCACGTTACATTGCCTTCGTATTAGACTGGTGAACTGTACTTGTACTCTTACAATACAATATGCACACAATGAATGGCAACTTGAGTAGTAGTAAAAGTAAAAACTCATGAAATGAAATGAAACATCGTTGTGTGTATCCTTTCCCATGTTTCTCAGTCAGGAGCACACAGTCCCTGTGTATCTGGTTCATAATGGATATAGGGAACTTTGAATCTGTTACGAAAAAGCAAACTAGGAACTTCTAACTACTTTTACATTATGAAAGCTTCCAGAACTGGAAACAAGGACTATGTAAAGTATTAGACAGTTTATACATACTATAGGTTCTCAAGAGAATTTCCAGGCGTTTTATTTTCCTTACACACAGAGAGAGAAAGAGTCCCTCACTCTCTCTCTCTGGTTTACGGTCGCCTTCCTTGTTCACTTCATACTTTATGCCTCCATGTATGCATAATTTTAACAGCAAGTGTAGGCGCACGATTTTTCAATATTGCATCCATGTCGAGAGAGAGAGACTCTGGATCGCTCTTTTGATGAGCAGTTCAGATTTTATTCAGGATGGAGAGAGTGTGCCCTTCCTGATTGCTCCTCTTTTCCACTCTCTTCAAAAAAAATATATGAATATGTACGGTATTATGTAAATAATTTCAGCAGCTACTATATACATGCAAGAACATCACTCATCTGCTTAGGTCAAACTCTAAAACTTTTAATATAATAGATCAGCCTTTTAAAGATGTAGTGCTTAATAATTGTAACATGGAAAGACCTTATTTTAGCCTTGAAACCGTGCAGCAGGAGAAGCAAATGAAATTCATCATCAAAACACAGGGAACTTGAATTTCTAAATTGAATCTGCATTGAATGAAGAATCCCCATCATCGAATAAATAGAACACTAGTGAAGAGGGGAAGCAAAAGCGACTCGTTTACCACACTATATGCACATATACTTATTTTACCATATAATGAACGGAAGGACTGCTGGCACCTCTCCCGTAAAAATCCTCTCATTTAGTGCAAATTTGTATTTATGCATGAATGTAATGTGGGGGATTTAGAGGACGGAATGAGACTCATAAGGCAGTGGAGAATGAGGCGAGATGAAATGAAACGATGATGGGTAGAAAGTAGATAGACAGAAAGAGAAGGGAAGCCGTGTGCTGTAGTAAATACATAAATACATATAAACGTGATGGTGGAATATAATAGACTCTATCAGACTCTGCACCCACCTACCACATCGTAATACTTACTGCTCCTCTCTCTCACTGGATAATGTAATGCACAGAATAAGCGTGAATATAATGAAATAGCTTACGGTGCGAGCAATGACTCCTATGCGTAGACACAAAACGACATGGAGAAACAAAGACTGTCAGCCTCAAGTATCAGTAGTAGTAGTAGCTGGTGTAGAAACGTGTTCTCTCTCTCTCTCTCTTTTTGGCTTTAAGGTCTGGTCGTGATCTGCTGCTCCAGTCAGTCTCTCCGGCTTCTCAACAACATCCAACATCAGTTCTCACACACTTCACCATCACATTTGTATTATCGTCGGAAAACAGACTCTGTAATAAGTTGAGAGAGTTTATAATATTTTATAGACAAGACAACGACATTTACAACCGTCACCTCTTACCTTCATTTGTGCTGCTGCATGCTTCTGCTGCCGTCGTCGTTTACACTACCACCAACCTACCAACTTCCCCCTGTGCTCTCCACACGCATAATAGTTTCCAGCTTACTGTTTGCACTGCTATGGTCTAAACTATGTTGTATGCACATACAAACAAAGTTCCTTCCTTCCTACTTACTGTGTTTAAACTGTACTTACAAATGTGTTTGTAAATTTATAATAGGAAATAGTAGTTGNCTCTCTCTCTCTGTGATGCTAAATAGCTCGTGTGGCTAGAGACTCGACTGCTGTGTTGTGGCTTCGTCGTCTCTCTCTCTCTCTCTCTCTCGTTCACTCACATCAGATTGCTTTCGTTCAGCCTTTGTCTGCTCGCTCTTCTGTTATGGATGATGTGGAAAATCGATTTCAGATGTTCTTGGCGGTTGTCTTGTTGTCGTTGTAGTCGTTGTCGTTTGGTCGGGTTCGGTTACCGGAGTGGTCTGGCTCTCTCACTCTCTTTCTCTAGTCTATGGTCTGCTCTTATGAGAGGACTATGGTTTCATCTGTCACACACTCGTCCTCTCTTCTCTTACACAGATTATATTTATTTTGTAAACGTAGCCGCCCAGCTTGTTTCTGTTTATTTTGTTACACAGTACTTTAGTATCTGTACTACAGTGTGTTTTCAATCTCGGTTCATTGACATTCTCTGTGGAAAAGGTCGAAGCGGTAATGGTGCGGGAGGTAATGTATATTATTAGCATGTAATAGTAGCTAATGTGACAGGCCCTAAATGGATGTGACGTGTCAGCTGAGCTCACGAAATGAATTCGCTACTACTTCTACCAGTAGAACATTTTGAAAGTAATTATTTTTCCCTTAAAGGCTATCTGCTAGGAAAATGTCAAAGATGTTGTCTTGAATTATTTGATTCTGTTCAGAAATAATTCGTGCATTTTTAACTCACGTATTTATTGTACATATTGCAAAAAATCCTATAGTATATTTATATAAAAGTAAGATGAAACTAATAAGACTGTCTGCAACATTGTAACACATTTGCGCTCGATATTTATTTATATCGAGAGAGCAGTCGGGAGTGTATTTGTATTCGCGTATGTTTTCGGTGTCTGTTTGATATATATTTGCAGTTTTCTGCAACAAACAGACACACAAAGAGAAAATACAATAATAAAGTTTAGATAAAACCCATAGCGCACCTTAGCCTTGACTTGACATGGGAGAAAAGAAGAATCTTCGCCAGAGGATCCATTAGATCGAGCTCATCCCTAAACTCAACAGTATCATCATCATCACGATCCGATAAAATACTGAGCACAAGCTAACGACCGGTGAAAGCAATAAATTTCCCTGTGCTTTCACAATTCGCAAAGGAAGGCAAGTCAAGACAACACAAGAACACAGCTCTCCTATCTCCTGGGCTACATGTAGTAGCAAGCAGTATCCTTTGTAGTGGATAGATACTGGGATGCGATAGCTCCCGAGCACCACTGTATTCTAGAAGAGTGTAGAAATCTCTCGCTCTCTCGCTTTTAGTTTTTGCAAACGAAACTCTTCAACTCAAATGGGCTGGGCCCAATGGATTCCAATCCGAATCCTTTTCTCCAACTCTCTCTCTCTCTCTCTCTCTTTCTCTCTTTCGCTAGCTCGAGCTCTTACATTCTTATGGTATCACTCTGCTATCACTTTCCCAGCAGATAATATACTTTATCTTATGGCTAATGTTTGTACTTTCTGATATATTCTGCAGCTCAGCGCACAAGTAAAAAGGTACTCCGAGTACTTGGTCCTCTCATTCTACCAGATGATATTGTGAAGGCTGGTCTTGTGCATTGTCTGCAAAAAATCTAGGTACACTCCTACCATACATACATACACCTCTACGTATATTCTGAATGTTAGTTAGTTATACTACCTATAGTATAACATAGGAACAGCAGAAAGGAAAATTCAACTGCTGCCGCTCTACCGTATAGGCACTTACACGTACTTCCTTCCTCGCTTATGTTCTACTACCTTGGGTGATCGTAGTACGTAGCAGCTTTATTCTGCGCTATAATTTCATTCCATCTCATCTCATAGAGCATTGTTTCTTCAGGGATCATCCAGAAAGGACACTAACCTAACGACACAGAATATAATAGACGAACAGAAAGATATAGCTAAACTCAGAACAGAGACTTTTTACTGGAACCTGTCCATAAATGTTCATGGAAATGGCACAGCAGTCTCTCCAGTGTCTTTGCTCTCAAGCCATTTTTCTCAGGAAGTCATAACATACGCCACACGACATATAGGAAAGAGAGAGAGAGACAGAGAGAGAAGCATACGGTCAATTCATATAGCGACAGCTTAAATAAAACGAATTGAAATCGAGGAGGAGGGATCTCTCTCTGTCTCTCTGAACAGCATCCTTTAACCAAACCAAACTATAAAGAAGTCAAAGCAAATCGCTTCACTACTCGCTTTCTCTCTCTCTGTCATGTTGTAGCATATACATATCCATCTCTCATAATGCACGGAGGAGAAACAGTGGCGCAATTATCTTCTTCACAGGCACACCAATGAACATCTAAGCTCAATGACATCACATCACAACGGAATTGATTGGCTTGTCGTTCAATGTAATGTTCACATATCTTCTACAAACAGTTCTTTGGATTTTACACAGAAGACGATCTCTGCACTAGTAATAATATCACTATAGTCTGTGTACAGTATATCCTATACCCCTGAAACCATGTTGTACAAATACATTGAGTGAAGACACTGTGAATCGATGTTCCAAGTGCTCACTTTGCTTTCCTCCCGCGCGCGCTCATTCTCTCAAACACTCATTCCCTCACTCAGACTTTACATTACATTAGATTACTTGACCAAACATTAAATCGTAGTAGTATGTAGTATATGCAGCATCAGTCTACCTTCTAGTTTAGCAAAACATTGTGACGGAAACACTAGGTAAATGTCTACTACTAAGTAGTATACACTAGTTCAGTGCAGAGAGTGTGCGTATCCTAAATGGTAATAGTATTTATAGTTGGTGAGTCGCGAGCAGGCTAAATGTACATTGTGTCAGCGAGAGTGAATTATTTGCACAATACCGTGCACACACACACGTCCACATACATACACAGTACACACACATACATACGATGAGATGGGTAAGTAAGGTATAAACACCCACGAAGCCAGAATAAAGCTGCAACTCTGTGGCACAGCTGAGAAACGGTGAGTGAGCCAGTAGATAACGTAACGAAGTAATAGAATAGAATTGGTAGCCTATTATATTTGTCGTATGACTGACTATATAGTATTTATATTATACATACAGATAAGTGCATACTGCATTGCTGCTACTATGTAAAATGTACTATTTAGTATACAGCAGTTATTACAAAGAGACTCGATAAGTATATATCGTAGGAGAGAGAGAGAGAGAGAGAGAGCGACAGTTCATACTGAGCGAGGAAAGCAGCAGCAAGCCTACGACGACTACAATGGGAGAGAATAGTTCGCTTTCCAGTTTACCTAAGCCAACATAAGCGATGCCGAAACTAATCTAAATCCAGGCAGGTAGTCCTGTTTTGTGTATCGTCTATTTTGGACACAGACGGTGGTGGTTCGCAGTACACAGAGCCCAGCAGTATGTATTCCAATTTCATTCCACTCCTCTTTCTCTTCGTCTGTTTTGCCTCCTTTCTCCGCCAAGCTCACTCAAATTTATCCTGTAATATTGCACACACACACACACAGGCACAAAATCCTACCGTTAAGGTACGCTTCATTTCTCAGCGCATAGAACATAGCGCTTGGGTATATACATATGTGTATGACCTGGAAATAAAGTATAATAATAATAATATGTGGATCTACCTGTTATATGTAGAAGCAGCAGTTCAATTACTGGCTAGGTACATGAGTGTATTTACTTTCTTCTTCTGGAACTTCTAAATTTGATAAACATGCATATACTTACATGCAGCTACAGTATAACCAGTAAATATACCATTAAACTAACTACAAATGTTAACATACTTATTATATTATAGAACGTAACGTATTTCTATTCGGAGAGAGAGAGCGAGTGGATGCAATGTAAGGTTTTCTTGGTAGTATCCTTGAATTAGTGTCTTCTCTGCATGAAGTCTCTACAGTGTGTGAGTACCTACCAATAATAAGGAAACACGCTACTTTATTTCCTCGTGCAGAATTCGCCCAAGAAAT
>JABASC010003252.1:0-14724 GCA_019776185.1 Plutomurus gul
CTTCAAGTGTGCTCTTTGAATTTGGAAAAGCTGGGGAAGTGCCTCTGAAGCAAGTGCAAACATTCCTAAAAGAAAATGTACAAAACAGTAAGTGGAATTTTATTTTATTTTTGCCCATATTTTTTAAAACTGGAAAATGGTCCAAAAGTTATTATCTTGATATTTTGCATTACCTGTTTACATGTACTATTTCGCAAAACCAACAATTATGTAAACAAATTGTACCGAGCAAAGATTTTTCATTAAATTGTAGGTTCACAATGCATTGCCAACCTGAAAGATTAATTTTTTTATTCTTAAATTTTCTCATTGAATGTTTTTGGCCATTTTTAATTATTAGGATTATAATAATTTTTCAGACCCTGAACTGAATCATCTACCAGCCACCGGTCCTAATTTTGTGGCTCAATCAACGACTTTTGTAGGACAACCCATAGTGGTTCAAAATGAAGTAAAAGTACTGGATCATTCTTCAGGCCAAGCCACAACAGCGGCAGATTATGGCGTAGCTTCGGAGAAATCTGATGTTGCCGACACGAAGTCTATCGATATTCTGAAGGAATTCAGTTTTGGGGCAGTACCTGGAAATACGGGGGTTAATATTCAATACTCTGTCCACGGAGCAGAACCACCTTCTGCGTTCGGAGGACGGGATGCAGAAGAATCAAGTCGTGGAAACTCTTTTCAGAGACACCCTCCCATAACTGAATTTATAAACCAGCACTCCTCCGGTGATGAAACCTATGCGATTCGGGATAACGGATTCCAACACAATGGCCAGCTCGGTGGAGAATACGCACAACCATCGATTCAGCAAAATCAACAAATTTCAATAAATCAGCTGCAGAACAATCAATATACCCAAACTGACAGTTCGCAACAAAATGGCGGCTATGACCAGCAACAATTTCAGCAAAACGGGAACTACAACCAACAACAAAGCGGAAGCTACAATCAAGATGCGAAGCAACAACAGGGTGGTGGATACAACCAAAATCAACAGCAACAGCAAGGAGACTACAACCAAAATCAACAACAGCAACAACACGGTGGTTACAACCAAAATCAACAACAACAACAGCAAGGAGGTTATAGCCAAAATATCCAACAACAACAGCAAGGAGGTTACAACCCAAACATCCAACAACAACATTTAGGAGGTTACAACCAAAATGAGCAACAACAGCAAGGAGGTTACAACCAAAATGAACAACAACAGCAAGGAGGTTACAGCCAAAACATCCAACAACAGCAAGGAGGTTACAACCAAAACAGTCAACAGCAGCAGCAAGGGGGTTACAACCAAAATGAACAACAACAACAGCAAGGAGGTTACAACCAACAACAACAACAGCAAGGAGGATACAATCAAAACCAACAACAACAACAACAACAAGGAGGTTATAACCAAAATCAACAACAGAGTGGAGGTTACAGCCAGAATATTCAACAACAGCAAGGAGGTTACAATCAAAATGAACCCCTTCAACAGCAGCAACCGAATGGAGGCTATAATGTACACCAACAACAAAAGCTTGGCGCGGAGTATGGACAGGCCACGATACAGCAAGCGCATGCGCACACTATTGAGGAAGTCAACAAAAGAGATCCACAAAAATTAGTTCAAAATCTTGGTTTGGCTCCCATTTTGCAACAAGCTGAATCTCGTCTTTCAATCGGAGAAGCTGGCTCCTTCAACACAAAATCGCGTTGTGGTGGCTCAGAGCGTATCACAGAAGCAGACACTCGACACTGGCAGTAGCCGCAATCAGTACGGAGCACCTTCTGAACCCGCTCCCACCAGTCAGATGATAAAAAACGGATGGGTAATAATGAAACCCAATCCCGCTCGGTCTCATTTCGCCAAAGGGGGAGACAATAAGGATAATCCATGGACGGCATTAGTAGCATCTAGTGCAAACCGACAAAATTCTCCTGTAATTACTTCAGATAATACGAACGAAGAAACTAAAGACTACCAAGTCGACAACCTCGTCATCGATAAATCGGGTTTATCTCAAACCTACACCTCAGACAAAGCCGCCAAAGTCATCATCCACGCCCAAAACGTCATTATAAAGAGCGATGTGGCCTTTGATGACAAATCCAACAGAGGGAATGTAAATGATGTGAATCAATATGGTGGCCAACGCGATATAACGCCAATTCTGCGACAACAACTCAAAGAGCACCTCCACCATCTCAGCAAGCAAATAGTTCAGGATAATGCAATTACTCTTGGTAAGCAAGCTGGTCTAGATAGTTCAACTAGTGCCAAGACAAATGCTTTTATTGCTACTCCAAATTATTTTAAACCTCAAAATAATCAACAATCCCAAAATGCCAACCAAGCAGGGAAAGGAGGATACAATTTACTCACATCCGTTCTGCAAGCCTCAGCTTTAAGTAATAATAATGGTCAAGTATTTAATAATGGTCAACTCCTTGACAATGTACTCGTACCTTTAATACCTGTAGTTCCAGTCCCCTTCTCACCTCCGAATGATTACGGAGCAGGATTGCAGCCCCCTTTACCGTATATCGCTCAAAATGGCGTCAATGTAGCAGTGGGTCCCCCATTCCCTCCTAATGACTACAATGCAGGTTTATCTGCTCCACCACAAAATCGTTTACCCCCGAATGATTATAATGCTGGATTGTCAGTTCCCCCTCCACAAAGTGGAATTCAATTTGCCGCATCAAATACTGCAAATATTGCTGCTGGAGCACGATTACCCCCTAATGACTATAATGCAGGGTTGTCTGCTCCACCTCAGATTCCACCAACAGACTACAATGCAGGATTAATTGCTCCTGCCGTCACAGCAGCTTCACAGGGGCGTCCAAATTTTGTTCCCAGTAATTACCAAGGGGGAGCCTACGCCCCACCTCCAAATTTCAACAATGGAGGTGGGAAAAGACCTTCAGGGCCAAATCGTTTCAGAGAGCCGCTATCATTCCCAAGTATTCAATCAAATGTGAGGATCGTCGGTCCGAATGGGTTTCAGAAAGGGGGTCCCCCTCGTTTCAAAAGTGGGGGGGATCTGGGAGCAACCAGAGATTATGGATCTGGTGTTGCATACTCTAGCTCGGACAATGGGAAGCTGCAGCAGCAAGGTGAGAAACAACAACCGTTCAAATACTCGTACAAAGCGCCACCGCTGTTCGAAATTGTGGAAGAGGGAGGAAGAGAAATTGGGCAACAAAACTTATTCGCTGGAAATGCTGGGAAGCTTCGGCAAGGTGAAAGGCATTCGTTGTTCAAATCTTCCAATAAAGCGCCACCGCTGATCGAAATTACGGAAGAAGGACCTAGAAGCAGAAAACCTACCAGCCTATTTGAGACTGAAAATTTCCATCCATTTGCTCATCTGGCACAACACCCACGCAGCAATTCTTCAAGAGGTAAGCAGCAGTAGCAATATCAAATACAGATACAGAACAAAAAATCCATATTCTAGTTTGTCACAACTGGAATCACATGTTAGTCCGACGGCAATTTTCGAAGGACCCGCTGTTGACATAACATCGTTTGGGTCAGGCGGGAAACAGAAGAACAAGTACAATGGCAAGTCAAGACCAAATTATTCCAGCTCTGGTCCATCGTCTGGATATACGATTAATCTCAGCGATCCTTACACAAGATTAGGTAAAGATTTGTTTTATCAAGTCTACGATATGATAAAGAAAAATACTCCAAGTTTTCAAACGATTGCTTCTATACCAAGAGCAATAACTTCAACCATGAATAAAATTAAGATTCCCCCTGTGCGTCTGGAATTTTTTAAAACAGATGAGTGACCATTTGTAGAAAAGTAAAGTAATAGATGTTCAAAGTATGGCTTGTGTGATAATTGGTGTAATTTATGCACACCGGTTGTATTCTACATTTATTGCAAACAATGCCATTTTAACAATTTGTTGCAAAGTTAGCTAAAGAAACGCATTTTATTACCTAATGTATATTCCTAAATTGTACTTAAGTGTAGTTGGATGTATGTACAAATTATGTGTGTAAGTAGTGTGACTGAAGAGTATATGGTACAAATGTACCCACTCATAACTTTAGCATTTTATTGCTTACCCTGTAGACTGATTTTTTCCCTAAAACAGCTCTCGATGTATTGTTATTTGAATGCATTTTGTTGCAATACTGGAGATCTGTGTAATTATCTTTCGGTATTATTGTTGCATGTTGGTTGAGTGATTGTTGTTTGTCTGTTATGTGGATGTGTGATGATATGAGCAGTATTAAATGAAAATTATAAATGTCGTTGTGTCAAAGTATTTTGTGTAACAATTACCAATTTTTAAAAAAGTGGCTATTGGCACTTTTTGATATTGCAAAATAAAAACAAATGAAAATTGAAAATAAAAATGAATAAACAATTCACACGACATAATAACTATAATACATACATATGGTTTTGTGGGCTCAAAAGTAATCAAAATAATTTCTGTGGAATTACACTAATATATAAATTATAATTTAATTGTTTCTGGTACATATTTTTATAGTATGTTTTCATCCAAATTACAAATTTTACAAATTATGAGGGTTAAAGAATTAAAGACATTACAAAAATATTTCAGTTTGTCCTACACTAATTATTTGTGGTTTGTGGTATTGCTCTTGTAAAGTTTAGATATATAAAATATAACAACATGCATCGAAATAAGCAATATTACAAGATATTGATATACAAACATGTTTAGTCTAGTTAGCGACAGTAAGTTAAACTATATGAGTCATATAGCTTATTACATTGCGGTAATGGGGTCATATGACTGTAAGTGTCATAAATATTCATCAAATATTAAATAAAACCGCAAGCAAACGCATTCATTGCTGTTCACACTTTCATCAGCATTCATATACAAACCCTGGCTCTAACTCCATACATAAACAATCACCAAAGCAGTGCCATCAAGTGCATCTCCAGGAATCTGATTTGGCTATGCAAAAAACCAACATAAATATTAATGTTTGTTGTATTACAAAAAATGCGATTAAGCATGAACCATTCCATTTTAAGACTTTCCCGTTCAGTACAATCTGGATTGGTTAAACCAATATCCCCTTCTACAGTGTGGATAAATTTCTTTTTATTCTTCTATCGTCCATTTTGTTCATAAACAAATTCCAAACAAATGAATTTATACTATTAGAACGAGTAAAATCATAAGAGCATCGAATATAAAGTTAAAGATTTTGGTTAAAATCGCCAGTGTGTACATGTAGAGGTTTCACAGTGGTATTTAAACCGTGTGACTGTTCTACCACCGACGACTATCCTTTGTGCAATTCAAACATCAAACAAACCCCACCTGGTAAAAATGGCTATAAGTGGATGCACGTTAGTGCATCCCCACAATTTTTCCCACTTACAGATACCACTTAAAATTGACTGTGTTATTTTTCCACCCATTTTTACCAGGTGGCAACACCACTTCGAATACTGAGTATTCCACAACCCTACACTAACCGTGAACATATCTCTTTGCTACGATACGCAAAATCGTAGGGAATACTAACATGCTCCTTTAAACATAGTAGGTATAAGCTCTGGTTTGTCAGTATGAAGTGAGTTCCATCACATCTCTGTCTCTGATGCACTCAAATACCAAAGAAACTGTGCCTAAAGCTCAATTGCGTAAAATGTAATACGTAGGATAGATTCTGTGGAACGTCCTCGGAAAAGGGTGTTTACCTCTACTTGAAACATCAGAATATCAGCCAGCGCAACAAGTGTGCATAACTTGATTCACTGGGATACAAACAACTGCTAGGGAGTATTTGTGGTGAGTACATCTTTTTGCTTTCATGTGGACGCACACACATGAATTCTCAGTAAACAGGTGATTTGTTTCGTTGTTTACGTAGAACATATTTAGTATAAATTTCAAATGATGTAGTGGTCAAATAGTTAGTTGGATTGCACAAGTAAACTTCAAACCCGTGCCATTGAAAAGATGAACATGGAGAAAAGCCCAAACGGTAAAAGAACATGAAATATCTTTCATGTCATAATTTTCTTAACACTTTATGTTGACACTTTCATTTATAATAGGAGAACTTGCTCCTTCAGCTCCAGACCAATCCTTACTACCTGACAATGTAATTACGAAGGAAGTTGAGATGAACACATTTGCATCTCCGATGGATCCCATAGAAGTGAATGAGAAGGATAAGGATAAGCGCACCATTCACCACCACCATCATCATCATGATACATGTTGTTGGTACTGCAGTTGTCCCCAAAGCCACAATTCAAGTTCCTCCGATTGTTGTGGGGATCAGGAATGCTGTGGCGAATGTTGTGGAGATGAATGCTGTAGTGGGTGTGGTGACTTTGACTGTGGAAATTGTTGTACAGATGGAATATTCGATATTTGCTTTGGAATCCTTTGCTGTTGTTTAGCAGGTTGGTTTATGTTTTCTAAATTTCGACTCTTTAGTATAGACATACAGAAAATCTAAAATTGAATGAACATTTTAATATTTTAGATTGATGTTAATGGGGAGCTACACTATGAAAACCAGTCAATATTTATTTGCCGCTCTACTAACGTGCTGAGCGAAGCAAGCAACAAGCGAATGAACACACTAAAAATACAAATGTGGCAGATTAGTATTATCTTTTCATGTCTACGTGTGACTGAGCGGAAAATGTTTAATTATTAGTTCTGGAAGTTGTACTTGAAGTTCTTAAATCGTATATTTCACGCTCATAAGTGTCACACTTGCGCTTGTCAGTTAGGCACACAAGAATACAAGAATGTTTTAATTTTTGTTGGTGTTTATGATATCTTGTATTACATACTTTGGATTGAATTGTAACTAAAGTGAAATATCTGTTGGTATTTACGATGCAGAGTAATGAATAATTCAGCATCCCTGCAATACTAACTGTCAATACGATTATTGTACGTTATTTATTAATCAACACGATGTGTGCTTTGATATTTCTTATTATTGTTAACAACAGAATAAACTGTATGAATTTATGTAACTCTTTGAAGCCAAATTAATTTGGAATCTGAAGTACATTTATCGGAAATGGGAAGTGGTAACTTCCCATTTATTATTATATTTGATTACTTTTATTTTATTTATGGTATGGTTTGTCCGGATGAATTCACTTTTTGCATTGTATGGATGAAATGAGTGAGAGCGAGCACATTCAGTTACTTCATGTAAGCCTCACAGAATGTAAGATAGATAGGAAACGTAAGAAACCAAAATGTGAAAACATATTTGAAGAATAAATAAATAAATATAGGTATAGTAAGTACCAATCCTTTTCTGTTTGGAAAAATTTGTTGGTAACTCGGTACATGGATGAAATGAATGAGAGCGAGCACATTCAGTTACTTCATGTAAGCCTCACAGAATGTAAGATAGATAGGAAACGTAAGAAACCAAAATGTGAAAACATATTTGAAGAATAAATAAATAAATATAGATATAGTAGGTACCAATCTTTTTCTGTTTGGAAAAATGTGTTGGTAAATCGGTTGTTAATAATAATTTCAGTGGTTGAATATGCAATTTTTATAGATGAACTTTCGTGTGATCTATTTCGGCCAATTCATCAGTTTCGTCCACTCAAAATGAATACAATTTGCAATATCCATCTATTTATCTAGTTCGGAATCCTGATTCTCTTCCCCAGTGCTATTATTGCTTCAAGGGTGTCTGCTTGCATAGTTTGGTTAAAGATTCACACATTATGTGTGATATATAGTGAAATTTTAAGCTATGTGCATTTATGCCGATTTCTTTATCTTGGTTTTTGGAAATATTGGAAAAAAGTATGCCTTCACCATAAATTAGAACTTACTAGATATTACTATATTCTGCCCTCTCAGCAAGGCTCAAAAAACCCGACCCCAAAACACAAAGAAAAACCGAAACCCTAAAATACGCCGAGATCGGGGTTTTAACAACTCTGAAAATATTTCATACGATCTAAAAAAATATTGCAGTGAATTCGGAGAAAATCTTGTTATTGAACCAGTTAAGAAAGCATCCGACTACCGAAGATGAAACATTCTATTTCACCGAGCTACTTATTTGTTTGTTACATATATGTAAGGACGGATCTTCTAGGGAGTTGTTGTCAGTTATAAATACATTAGCTAAAGTAATTTTGTTTTCGCACTTCTGTATAAGTGCGATCGTACTCCTCTAGTACACACACACTGCTACTGCGGAGTATATTATATATTATTTACAAACCCGAGTCGCTTCACGCAATTTTGAATTTTGTCGGAGGATCGGGATCCAAGAAAGATCAGAAACAATTAAATAAAACCAGTTCATTTTTCAGGAAACGACTAGGGTTTTTGTAAATACACCACCACCGGAATACCTTTACTGCACATCCGTGGATCCATCATTGCCTCACCACTGAATAGACATCTACAACATGAAAGAACAAGTGGTCTCTATGTAAACTTTAGAAACTAATATTTGTAACTTTTATCATTCCAGACACCGCTAATTAATAAGTATTCATATAACGTTTGTTCTTAACTGTACTGCATAATCATACAGATTGTGACCGCATCTCTTACTAGCCAACTTTCCAAAATCCACTCAAATAAGCTATCTACTAGCGAAGAAATGAAGTTTGGCAAGTTCCTGTTACGTTATTCTACGAATGACCTCGAACGGATAATATCACTGATGCTACCCATTCATAATCGGCTTTTACCAACAACAACATAATATTTATTATTACAATATGAAGGAGACTGTTCATTGTATAATTCACTTTGTAAGAAACTTTCTTTTCAACTCGAGTCACTTCAATTTTTAACAGTTCAACAACCACAAAATGAAATACTACCAACGTGTACTCATAAAGAAAATATGTAAGCAGTGAGAAGGTGTACAAATTACTAACTAACAAGACGCTGCAGACAAATTCAAATAAGAGAATGATATATTATTATCTGCATCTACTTGGTGTATTTGTTTAACATCAACCGCGTATGTACATTTGAATACAACACCTTATTCATCAGACTTAAACAACATTCTCTCATAACCAGCTAATTAATGCTACTGCACAACTCGTTTAAACCAAAATTTCTCAAAATTAACATTTATTTGGAAACGAGTGTTTCCTCATTTCACTGTTGAGGGTGGAAAACAATATTGGTAAAAGAAATCATGTTTTTGAAGAAACATTTTAAATATGTGAGGCAGTTATGTGAACAAAATATTTGTCGTTTGTAAGCTCGTTGCACCTACACAAAAGACTGTCTTGGTTAGTTAATTAATATAATAATATGTTGACCTCGTATAGGCTATTAAGGCACATTTTATTGCAATTAATTACACTATATTCTAAATAAACAAGCAGTTAAACCCAATCAACCAAAAACAGGAAATTCGTCCAAATGAACTGGTTCATTTTGCTATGTTAGCGGAGTGCAAATGCAAGCGTTCACATAAACCCACACTGAAAAGTGTCTCATAGTCTCAACAATAATATAAATATGTATAGTATTTTTCTCTCACTGAAACTAATGGGGAGAAATCAAAATTTATCTGGAATTTTTGAAGGCACCACTTGGAAGGATATTGCAAACTACTTTAAAAGAGGAAACAATTTTAATGGCTTTGATTTACAGGATCTTAAATTCTAGATCCACATCGTATCAGATTCTGCAAAATGTGTAACCATAATATATGATTCATGTAGTTTGACAGTTGAAGTCATAGGTAACCCTTCGGATACCTAGTTGAGGGACATTCAGGGTGAATGTACACATATATTCACATGTATTAATGTTCAAAAATATTCTTATTTTCTTAGATAAGAAACTACCTAAATTTCTCATTGTCAGTAGTAACCCACTACAGCCAGTCTAATTGTTACATTACTTAGTCAAATGCACATATGTATGCCTGACAATTCGTCGTAGAAATTTCTATTCCAGTTTGAAATTGTAATTATCTCTGTTGTGTTATGTAGCCAACATAGAATAACTTACTATCAGTATGGGAGTATTCATAAGTATGTAACGCAAAAATTGCAG
The DNA here is from genome assembly GCA_019776185.1 of Plutomurus gul. Classification (NCBI taxonomy): domain Eukaryota; kingdom Metazoa; phylum Arthropoda; class Collembola; order Entomobryomorpha; family Tomoceridae; genus Plutomurus; species Plutomurus gul. Next base: position 10,054 of record JABASC010003252.1, read on the forward strand.
ATTTCAGATCGGCCATCAGTTTCCCCCTCGGTAACGCAAAAGTGGAGGAGCCACATTTTATAGCTTGTCCCCCTAACGCAACTCACAGAAGACCCCCACCTCCGTAGCGTTAAGTATTTTATGAATGACCCCTATTCCCTTAACGAAGCAGCAATTCACATCTACAACTACAAAAAGTGAAATTGTCATCTAATGTTGCATGCGTAGACATGACATGGTGCTGTTATATTTATTATGCCTTTATAGTAGTGGAGCTATCGCTCATTTACTACGATTGCATCAGACTATAGTTGTATGACGCTTCACTCAACAATGTCAATTTAGCCCAATTCACCAATAAAGTACATTTTTACATTTTCTAGCACTTTCTGCATTACTAATATTACTATCCATAGTCTACTATAGTATGTAGTATCTAAATTTTATTTATTATATTTATTGATATCGGACGATAGAATTCCAATGTCAATTAGAGGATGCTTAATCGTTAAAAGTGTCCCAAATCATCTGCAACCTACACAATAAATTGAAATTGCCATTGATTTTTCTCAACCAAATGTTCATCGTGCAGTTTTACAAGCATGTATTTTCGAGCAAGAATGTAGATTCTGAAAAGCATGTTTCGTTTAATGCACTGTAGACTGTAATTATAATTTTCAATTGTTTTGTTATGCAGACCTTATTACGTGAGTTTCTCCTACTATGTCATCGATATGGAAATTTCAAACCTTGCACAGCAACAATATAAACGTGTCGTTAGTGCACGATGTAGAAATGATTTACAAAAGCCACCACCCCATCGTTCCTGTTCTTTCCATTCATTCAATTGAAATCAGGAAGACTTCGTAGGAAGGAATGAACATTTGCATTCCTTGTTCCAATCTACCGATCTCTCTCAAACCTGCAAACCTAGCTATCTGGCCGTCACAATGACAAAAGTGAACTTCGAAAAGTTAACTGCACCTTTACTAATAGTTCCTTCTGATTTATTAACACTCTAGTGCAGACATATTTATCTCTCCACACTCTAAAATTTCATCGCTGAAATTTCCATATGAAGGGTTGACCGTCGATGTAAAATATAATTGTACCAGGGGTCGCACTTACAGTGAAAATTAAATTGATAAGCACGCATTAACTGCAATATTTTATTAGTACCACGTTCCCTGCTCTTTGATTTAATAATTTCATAGTATGTATTATTGAAATTGTTTTATATTTTTTATAAAATCTAAACTAAAAACTAAAAGTGAAGAACTACATCTCAAATAAAAATTTTGACTATGTTAATTTGCATATATTTTCTGTAAATGCAACCTTTTCACTTTTCCTTCTAATTATTCTTATAATTTATAAAACACGCGGGATGAAACATTGAAATATTTTGGAAATTACTACATGGATGGCTGATATGCAGTCTTATACGCGTAATCATGATCAGTATGTGTAAACCACATAATTTTGCTTAGGGTGGAATTGTCTGAGCATCATTATGCGGAATATATTCTTAATGTAGGTTCATTTTGGGAATTTCTTCGCACATTACACATCCTTTTAATGGCCATAAATATAACAGAATATTATTTTAATGGATTCAAATCGAAATTCAAGAACCTTAGTCAACTAATTGTATAATCATAAACCCATCACACGTAGAAGAATAACTAGTACACGTAGGTAGCACTTTCACACAAAAACATGCAAAATTAAGTGCGAAAAAAAGAGGCTTTGTGCCAGAACAGCACATTTTTATAGTTGCTCGAGTCTTCTACTATATTCTTAATGCCCCTCTGAATTTGTATTACTCACTTTTCATTAAATTCCTAAATGGACATGTTTTTACGTTCAGTCGGTCAGTCGGGCAAATTCATTTTCGTTCCACTCTAAAACTTAGATAGCATAGTATATCTGCACTTGACAACAAAAGAGGAAAACCTGTTTGTCCATATCAAACCTTGTTTAGTGCAAGCCTTCACGCTCGCACTTGAACCTACATTACTTGCTGCTTGCATTTCCAACTATTTAATACGCGTATCAGCTCATCTTATTAACCTTTCTTCTGCACAGTTTGACACATATCTACTACTAACACAGTGTCAAGCAATAGAAAAAATCTCGTTGCACATTGTAAACTTAATATTTCGACTTTTTTGAAAATGTACCTCCAATACAAGGCCAATGATTAATACAAAAGGTACCTCCACGTGTTTAACTGTATTCCTACTTAACAAATGTAATTATTTGGGGCAAAGTAGCGTATTTTTGTGAATTATGACAGAGAAAGAGAAAGGATGGATGTCTCATCAGCAGTCGAGAAGAAGGGGGACATACTTACTTACAGAGCAGACAGTTAATGAAATTGTATTAGCAACAGTTTATTTTGTCGACCAAACCCGTACATTTCTGTATAACCACCATGGCTGAGCACAATATATCAAAAATTATGGTACAAACGTGCAGATTCCGGTTTACTTCATCCTCTTTGCCTTATTCGATCCAAATCAAACGGTCTACATGTACTGTACTCTGTACTGTACAACATGAAAACAAACATTGAGCTTGAGCGTGTGTGCATCCCATGCCTTCCTAACCAACAACGACAGAAAGAAAGATACATTCTTTGTTCAATTACGTTCCACCTTATGCTGGTCTTGTCAAGATACTTTTCTATCTACAAACTCCATTCACAACGTCATTTATCCATTCTGCTCAAGTAAATCTTCTGCCTGCTACGTATTTTTCACTGCCATCAAATCAACGTATGTACTTCAGCCACCACTCACATTCCACACATAAAAACTAATTCCTCGATGCTTTCATTCACGTTCACATGATTTGCATTTTCTAATAGATTAATTCCACTTGTCTCTTGGCTCTTCCACTCGTACCTACTACTCTATCCTCCTTTTCCTTTGTGCCACTAGTAGCATCATTAGAATCTACATATCTGCATCATGGTTTGGTATAATCATAATTTCTCCTGTGTAGTCTTACTACCTCAGGAACTGAACTGTTGCACGCAGTGCAGTGACGCAGTACTCCCTACAGATTCCCTTTCCTGTAGCCGTGTGCAATTAGTTTGGTCAAGTCCTTGTCAGTGGTAAACGATTGTTGCCGTTGCCACAGAGCAACTGCCAAGGGGTGCATCATTTACCCGTAGACTAGCACCATTACCACAACTCGCATTGTAATTATTCCAAGCGCCTTCTAAAATAGCTGAATTTTCTTGCTACCTATTCATTGACTCGGTGGGTAGCATCCATCACACATATACGTGCTCCTGGGATTTAAAAAAAATTGGTCCATTGTTTTAAGTGATTGTGGGATTTAATAGTTACCCCGTATAGTTTACGTGAGAAACGGGAGAATTTCCTCTCGTCACACTTTATTATATTATTATTCCTGACCAAAACGGAAGTATACTAGAGTGTTTTTACTTTTCCATTTTACGTTAATATGAGTGTCCACAGGAGTAAATCTTCTAGGAGATTCATTGTTGTAGTGCTTTGCTTCGTTTTCTGTGATTTGAAGACTGTCATTGCGGGAACTGGTTTGGGGGGCTACCCCGAAGCTATTCGCTCGAGCTCCAGCTACCGAGGATATGGATCTGATCTAGGTAAGAGAAAGTTGCTTATGGGCGACACGATAATTGATGTATGCGTAACACGCGCATGCAGTCCGTAATTTTATTCATGTATAATGAATGGTCTCAAGTCAACAAACCAGACCACTATTTACTGTGTACCTAGAATTGTGCGTACTAGCTAGTTTCTGGTTTCCCACAACTCGAAAAACTCTATTTGACAGCCGTTTCACTAATTTTTGGCACTGAATTCCGCGTCAGTCATTAAAACGTAGCTCTCAGCTTTCATTTACAAGCACTTTCACGTGACAATTTTTCAAATGTGTCAACAAACAACATTCTCTGTCTATCTGCAAGATTCTAATATGATTTTATTTAATTATGATACTTTTTAGCAAATCGTCCCTACTCAATCACACCTGCCTCGCTGGCATATCATTCCAGTGATTCAATGTCTGTTCCTTTGAGCCAAATACAAGATTACGATGTCATTTCCTCGTCAGCAGCTCACCTGGATAAAGAGCCGCTGCCATCAAATGCAAATTTAGTCAGATACATAATTCTGAAGGAATATCACGTTCTGCAGGATGGGACAATGGTGCCCGGTGGTGCCGTTATACAGAAAGCAGAAGGCGGAAGTCCATTCAGTGAAGGAGGCTTTGTACGACCTTCCCCCGGACGGGGAACAGTAGTAAGCAACTCTGTGCGTCTCTCTGGAACTTCTGCTGCATCTCCGGCAGGTGGATATTCAGGATCTTCCTCATCCTCCTCAGGAGGCTATGCATCACCGCCGGCATCCTCTGCTGGTGGATATTCGAATCCTCCCACGGTGGATGTCGCAGGCATGTATGGTCCCCCAAGTCAAGAAAACAGTGGCGAAGAGCCTTCTACTGTCAGAGCCCCCCTCATCCGTGATGATGACTCTGATATCGAAATTACACGAGTCGTTCTTCCGGACAGTGACGAAGTAAGCACAAACGGTGTCCAGGGTGGTCGCAGCAGCGGGAACCTAAACGCAATTAGCGGTGAAGGATATACTGAAGGCGGTCAAGTTAGAGACGATACCAACCGTGACAACAATGAAAGAG
>JABASC010003253.1:0-14723 GCA_019776185.1 Plutomurus gul
TAAACTAATATCTAGTGCGGAAGTGGATATTTGCAAGTCTAATGTGCGTGGCCACGCCCTGTAGTAGTAACTATATAGTAGTTAAATTTTACACTACGGTTTTGTGGAACCGTCTCACTCCACCACTGCACCACAAAACATTCTTCTAGTGGCTTACAGTGTAAATTCCGTGTGTGATACGCATTATTGACTTGCACAGGGAGGACCTGTATTTATTTGCACATTAGAGAAGTAGGGAGACGCGGTTGACTGGAGAGCAGTTGACGAGAATGAAGTGGTATGACAGTCGACGAAAATATTTTTCATATTATTAACATCGTTTTTATGGCAATAAATAGTACGCGTATAAGTTTACATACTACAATGCGGACATAAAATTTATTGTTTCATTGCGTTATTTGTCAAGTCAGCGAATACCATGTTGTTATGCTTTCATTGACAATTGTATGTGTGAGTGAGAGTGGAGGAAGAGCTAAATAACGATTTATGACTTTATTTTTATGGATTTTATGACATGACTTGAGAGAAGCATTATTTTAATGACGTTGTTAACTTTGTTGGATTCTATACATAAAAGAAAAATGTGTGTGTATTGAGTCATGTACAGAGTTGCGTGTAATATTGGAAATACTCTACGTATAAAATATTCTGTAATTCACAATGAAGTCGACCAATAGCAGTGAAATAATAAAAAGTACATTTTGGTTTTTGCAGGTGCAAGATCAACTAGAAGAAAAGCTTGCGGATCTCAGTCCCGCAGGAACAGGGAACATCGCTCTAGCTGGCGAGATTTGCCAAAGATTCGATAAATCTCATCGACCAGACGCTAAAGAGTTGGCCGAGATATTAAGAAACGAAGACTTTAAAGTACGTTCAGTTTTACAGTTACATGATTTTTTAAAATTTTTGGTTTCAAGAACAGTTTAATCTCAATGGAGCTAAGAACAACTTTGTATATTATTGTACGCACTGATTCCCGTCTCCGTATTTCTGTCAGTGCATCCATTAAATCAGTAGCTGAGTCGAGACATTTGTAGCAAGTCGTAACTTGCACTTTCATTTTATACACAGTTTATTCGGTCCCCTCTTTCTGCTGTAGTCACAGGGGGAAATTATTTTTTGCCCACACAGTTGATGCAGTCTTTGCCAATGTTTAAATAGTTCACTGTCAACTTAGCCACAAGTTTGCCCTTTTGATTCTGAGAATTTGAAACTTGAAATAGAAATCCTGGGGTTCGGGTTGCAGTGAGGGACAGGAAATAATTGGATGGGAGATTGGCTTCATTTTAAGACGGTTTTTAACTTTTGCACTTTGAACGTATGTATTTTCATAGAGAGAAGTTTTTCTTTTATTATGAGTTGTATTTGGATAATCTCTTGAAAATCGTTTTGCGTGAAAAAAAATTTCCTTTAGACAAGTTGTACACACCAAAAAATCAATACATACAAAAGAATAAGGCTGTATTTTATTGTTACGTCATAGTGTATAAGGAGACCTAAAAATGGTTTCCGTGCTCCGACTGCTTTTACTTCCACCATGAGAGTGAAGTGCATTGTCGTGTATTTTGTGATATGAAATCGGTGGTGGCTCGAGACGATAGTTTTTCTTCTGTGTGAAGGCAATATAATATTTTTTGTTGTATTACAGGCGTTACTGGAAGCTCATGACAAAATAGCAGATCAGTATTTAGAAGAAAAGGCCAAAAGTGCAGCACCCTGGGAAGAAATCACAGTGAAGCACGAAAGAGGGAAATCCTCTACCAGTGTTGATAGTATGGATGGAAATGTAGTTTATGCTCAACCGATACGAATCATTGGATTGAGGAAGTCACCCGGTCAGCCTTTAGTAAGAGAAAATAATAATAACCGAAATCACATTCTTTCATATCGTTCGGATACAACTGCTCTCTCGAAACAAACACGATATCAGCTTTCTGCTGCAGAGCAAATGTCTTTTGTAATAATACACTTTTCGAGGCATGTACGTGGCATTAGTGTGTAACGCTGTATGTAACTGTGCGCAGCAGATCCGTGAATTACAAGTCGATAAGAGCACGTTTTTTGGTAGTCAGACCTTTAACAATCTCATAAAAGGCATCAACGGTTCTGTTGAAGATATTACGAATGCTTTTAAATTGTGTCCCGTTGTCATATTTCTTGATTCGGGAGTTCTGCTGTTCTCTGTCGCTTCATGTGAATATGAATATATATCTGCTGCACGTGTAGGTAGCGCAACCGTTACATAAGTAAATGATTCGTTTACGTTCGACTTACTAATACTTACCGTTATTCTCATTTAGTGTGTCTGTGTACTTGTAGGGAGTCACTGTGGAGCAGGATGCTGTAAATGGAAAATCTGGTCGTGGCGAGAGTTCTTAGCGGCGGAATGATAGATCGACTGGTAAGCGTCTCTTATTTAAGTGGCTTGTGCTTGCCATTATTTTAAAAATATGCTGCCAATCAGTATTTATGGAAAGTTTGCTTTCAGAACTTTAATTACCGCTTTAGAAGGGAGAATTTTCTTCCTGAAATACCTAACACTAATCACAATTTATACTATCTGTGAATGACTTCATTTGAATAAACGACAGGAATTTTGAGCGTGTTTGTTTTTATTTCTTTTTTTCAGGGACTTTTAAAGATAGGAGATGTTATATTAGAAGTGAATTCGGTAAGTGAGCTTTAATGAGATTTCATTAAAATCCCTGCATACGACAAGATTAGGATACATACTGATTGTTCGTTGGGTCAATTTCTTTTTGTTTCAGAACCGTGTGACAAGTCCTGAACAACTTCAAACGGAAATTGCCAAAGGTAGCGTAAATTAACACACTGGGTATACTGTCGAATGCAATCCTCGTACTTCCCGCTTTTCCCTCTTTCATCACCATTTACACAAAATAACACAATAATTATAGTGAAAGTGAGTGGCCGAGAATAGGCTACAGCTAATTATTAAAGATTAACCTTAAATATTTTTTAAATTGTAGCTCGTGATGGTCTTCAGCTGAAAGTTGGCACTCCCACCGAAGATAAACAAGGAACAAGTGGTAGACAGGTAGTTGCCAAAGGAAAAAGTAGGGCCAACAACCTTCCCACCACATTCGAAGGCCAAAAGACTCTTGTAAGTCTCCCACAACGAGGCATTTTCAATCCGTTGCCGTTCAAACGCAAATCTTTAACTATAGAATTCTATGAAATCTTTGAATAACTATTCTTTCACATCCATGTCTATAGCGCATTGGATCTCTCCATTTACACATTCAATGTAACTCACACAGCACTCAATCTCTCTCGAAAAGTATTCCGGGTATTTTGGACTTTGGCCAGTCGTATTGCTTTGCCTTGTTTGGGTAACAATTTCGCAATGCCGAATATTTTCTGTCACGCTTTCCATTTGGCATGAAACTTCCAAATTCTGTCTTCTTCTGTGGTGGCTGGGTTCCTGTTCCTTCTATCTAACTTTTAAATGGCTAGTCGATACGTGCTACTTGTCTTTGTCAGATGAGATCATATTATGCATTTCTGAATCTATCCAAGCCTAAGTATTGTGTTTACTGTGGGATTATAAACTATTTCATTGTTCTCAAGTATTTAATCTACCTAAACAATTTATCTGTCCAGTTTCATTAGCTAAGAACTGTGGATATGCACAGAAAATGCGCAGATGCACGAAATGACGCTGTGGTGGAGACAAAATGACTAATGTGTTGTTTGTTTAAACGGAATTACAGTGTTTTATGAGGGCTTTATTTACGTACGACCCAGCGTTGGATACATTACTGCCTTGCAAAGAAATTGGCTTGGGGTTTCAGGTTAGTATATAAATACATCATTATTTAAAAAAATTATTTCATTGAACACTATACTAAACTAAACAAGGGTCATTGCACAAAAACTAACTAATATTTTACAAAGGTAAATGTCCCAACCTCATAAGTACAAACAAATGGTTTTTGACCTGTATAAATTATCAAATCACCAATTAATACTTTCGCAATTGTGAAGAATTTGGGTCGTTTCTGTCTTTGAAGCATTTTTCACTGAAACAAGATGTGAGAAGAGTTTCAAAACTAGAAACGACCTGATTAAACGTGAAAAATTCACACCAAATAATTTATTAATTAGTTTTTGTTCAATAAAGTGTAATATTTTCAATGAATTACATATATGTTAATATATGTTTAGGTGTCAGATATCCTACAAATTGTAGATCAGAGTGACCCCAACTGGTGGCAGGCTAAAAAGGTAAATTTATTGCAACATTTATACATATTGCTTCCCTAATTGATGGGCAGTGCATGTAGCTCACAAGTATACTTGTGTAACCAAAGGAAGTTCGCCCATTCGTCACACCAATAATATTTGTACAGTGTAATCCCGCGTGGTGCCATTGAATTAATAGGCAGGGTGAATTTGTTTGAACAGGATGTTCTATAGAGTCAGTAAGATGGGTATCACAATAATAGTGATGCGATGCATCAATTTGTATTAAATGAATCTGAAGAGACTTATATGCGATTGGAATTTTCCCCTGCCTTAGCTTCAAGAAAAGATGTATGTATAAATAAAGGTGATACCCTTTATGTATGTATACAAGTTTGTATTATACTGTAAGCAACATTTCCACATTTCAACGTACCGTCTTTTGCCATTATTTATGATGTCGAGACACAGACACATATTTATTACCGGTGCCAAGTGGGTTTCTCGAATGAAGATCCGAGACAAAAAACGCTGTTGAAGTTTGTTAGATTTTCATGAAAACGTAGAACGCATTTGTGATTTAATTTTTTTAAATTTTAAATTGATAGGTTGGAGAAAGTGTGGTAGGACTGATTCCATCGCGGGAACTGGAGGAGAGGAGAGCAGCATTCGTCCGTCCTGAAGCAGATCTTGTTCATTCCATCGGTAAATTTATAGATGTTTTCTTTCAAAGTTTGTTTCAAGTCGGTGAGGACAAGACACATTGGGACTACAGAATTTGTCAAGAGCGAAAGGAAAGAGTTTAGAGCAAACAAGAATTTTTTGTCCTATATCCCGTTAGAATTCAACAGTCTGAAGGGTGACGATTTGGTCCCAGAGGACAAATTCACGAGAGAATATCGTTAAATAAACATTTTCTCTGAAAACGAACATAAAATCGATAGGATATAGGGAGAATTTCTACTTCGTGCGGTGCAAAGTATTGCAAGACTATCGCATAGCATGACTTACGAATTTTAATTTTAAACTATCCTCGGGAGCCAAGTGTGCTTGAAACCTGTGTATCCGGACATAATCGTAACTCGGGCAAACGAACATGTTCTTAAAGTTTGCTGTTAGCTTTTCACATCCTTCGAATGTTACTCACCTCTGCATAAGAATGTGCACACAAGTGAACATAATGCATTCCCATTATTTATAAGAGATGTTTCAAGCTAAACGAAAAGCTGTCAAATAGTTTCGTAATGAATGTTTAATTTTCATCTTTACACTTACTTTTGAACGTAGGGATTTGTGGTACCAGAATCGCTCGTAAAAAGAAACGGTGCATCTACACAGCGAAGGAAAATTCAGATTTTGACAGAGCAGAGCTTACCCTCTACGAAGAAGTGACACGGTAATTTTTTCACAATTCCTCGCTAATTATTTAACAGAGCAATAACTTTATAGAATTATCGGAATTAATGTATACATACAAGGGTTATTGCACAAAAACTAACAATTCAAAAAGTAGGTATGATGGTAAATGCCCAATCTTTCATTTATGTATTTTTATCAATATTAGGATGCCTCCGTTTCGTAGGAAAACTCTCGTGCTGGTTGGAACGAGTGGAGTTGGGAAGAGAACATTAAAGAATCGCTTGCTCAATTCCGATCCGCACAGATTCGGAGCGGTAGTGCCCAGTAAGTTATTTCATGGAGAGTCACCCCATTACAAATACTGTTAATGCTAATGTCACGCAATCCTGAAAGCGAAAATTCCCCTCTTACTACCCTCTAGACACTCTCTCGTGCAAATGTTCTTACTTTTACTGCTGTACAAATATCTTTATGAACTGCTTTGCAATAATAAGCATTGGCAGCAGGACTGTTCTTGGCACGAGTGAGTAAGTGAAGAGAGGGGAAGAGTTATTTAGATGTTTAAATCTACTTGTGATTCCTAGTGACTTCTCGACCACCGCGTGAGGGTGAGGAGCAGATGAACACGTACACATTCGTGTCAAAAGAAGAATTTGAGGAAGGGATTCGCAAGTAAGTTGTAATTTTTATTCAAGATAATTTGTATCTTATTTCTAATTACTAATTAAACATGCAACAGAAATAACTAAAGTCATATTGAAATATTTAATTTTACAGCAACAGGTTTCTGGAATTCGGCGAGAGGGACGGAATGTACTATGGAACTACTTTCGATTCCATTCGGGATGTTATTAGGTAGGTGTTGGAAAGGAGGCTAATGCTCAACTATTCTCTCTCTATATCTATATATTGTTGGAACTTAGAAGACAGGAATAGCAAAAAGAATTATGGCTACCATTTATTTTACTAATAACGCTTTACAAAGAGACTGCCTTGTGACTATTGTCTCCTCTGATTGTGAGTAGGACAAAAAGTAGGCGTCACTGACAATGAAAGAGAGTCATCTTGAGATGAGAGTGGCATGACGTTGATTGGAGAAGACGAGACAAGTTACACAAATAATTATCTTTTTTATTTGCAGACAAGGAAAGATGTGCATTATCGACTGTAATCCAACAGTGCTCAAGATTTTACACAGCTCTTCTGAGTTTATGCCCTACGTGGTGTTCCTCTCTGCTCCGGGGGCAGAGCGTATGAATCAACAAGACGAATTCGCCCGTCAACACGGCTATTCGTCAAGAACGCTGGAAGTAAGTCGAAATAAACTCGACCCATCTCTCGCACCACCAGTTGTCACTTTTTCCCCTCATCTTCCTCTCTCCCGTATTATGTTTGTCTGCTCTGTGTGTGTCTATCGGTGAAGTGAGTGAGTGAGTGTGTGCATACAGCCCAGTTACTATTGAGAGTACGTCTTTCCGACTCACGTCAAACTGTGACCATTCACATTCAATATGTGAGCATAAAAGGAGATTTTTGTGTCAAGACGATTTATTGATACGATTTTTTATTCAGTTTGACAGGATGAGTTCGATACGCTACAGTTCGAGACGAGCGAGAACTTTGGAATCAATTGCTTCGCTCTATGAGGTTTGTGCTCCATATTTTTCCGATGTACCTAAATACATTCTTTTTTATCTTTTACCCAACGTCTACAGAAACTGAAGTCAGACAGACACTCCTTTTTACAAGAACAAATTATTATAGTCCAAATATTGAACACGATTTTTTCACGTATGAACGACATGTAAGATCTAGTGCGCTATTTCTTATACACAGAAACATGCTGTTCTTATTTAGCAGTAAAAAAAAGTAAGTCGGCCACGCCAGCCTCTCCCCACAAGACATTTTTTATTATCAAAGAGTTAGCTTTCTCTGTCGATACTCGGTACATTTAGTTTCACGTAATCTGCTGCGGAGAATCTTATTCTCTGTCTGTTTGAAAAAGTCCTCTACAGGGAGAATTTGTTCAACGTGCAAGTTGTAACTTTTTCTATAATATTGTGAAACGAAATAGGAGGACGGGGTGAGACATACTGTGGAAGAAAGCCAAAGACTTCAACGACTCTACACACCGTACTTCGACCTGACTGTTGTGAACGAGGAATTTGATTCTACATTTAGGAAAGTAGCCCAGGCTTTGGACTCGCTAAGTACTGACCACCAATGGGTTCCTGTTTCTTGGGTCTACTAACCTGACGCTGCGCTACATCGAATCGTCATGCTGAATGAAGAGTCCTTCTATCTAACTCCTCCTTAATAAAAAAAAACTTTAAACACACACACGGTACATAAAATCATATAATATAATAATTTAAAAAACTCAGTTATACAACATTACATACGTACAACATTATGTAACCAGTGAGACCGTACAATATAATATACTACAAGCTAACCTACTAAAATATAGATACACCAAAAGCCAACTGTTCAAAAAGTTAGGTAAGAAGAGTTATCGTTATTCTGTTCAAATATTAACGTTGATCATGTACATTATGAATACTATGAAATGTGGGTTCAGTCAGTGAACGGCGGATTTTTAATCTAATTTCATATCGAGGTTTTAATATACTTGTGAGTGAACTTGCTTTTAAGTTCAGCGTTCTTCAGTTCTCGTTCCACATTTTGTTGGGTTTTGCCTTTTTGGAATGATGTAATTTGAAATGTCAAAGATTTTACATTTTCTGATGATAATGGTACAAGATAAAGTAAGTTTAGACTTTGAATATAGTAAGAGTGCCCTGGATTTAAAAGAATATATTATTATGTATTATAATAGTTGCATTGTTGTATTAGGTACATTTATGTGGCCTTTCCGTCCTCCTAGGTGCATTATTAATATAATTGGAAGCAGCCGTTATTGCCCTTGAGGTAAAAATATTTGCATTCAGGTGTTAACTGTTCGTTGAATGTATTTAATAATGGATGAAAATAATATAATAACGTTGTATGCAAGATGGAGAAAGAACAGCACTCTGTTTTAAACTTATACTACATTCAATCATGTAAGTTTTTTGTTAATAGCAGTTACTCATTACCCTTAACAATACTGCCCGCGTAGGAACAACAGCTTTAATTTGTAAAATTATAATACATAATTCAGTTAATTGTTAATAAGGCATAGTAGACATGGGATGCGAATACCTTAAAGTGCAATCATTAAAATAAAATTACTTGTAGTAGGAATAAAATAGGTCACTAATATATTTACTAGTAAGAAAAGAGTTATTATGTATCATAATTAGTATGCTAAAACCCATGTACCTATATCTTGTTGTGGAATAGGATTTGAATTACATTACATATTATAGGTAATACAAATTTTACGCGTGTTTGAAAGTTAAACGGCCAGAGTTTCAAATGTAAATTATATTTGCGCGAAAAAACGTTAAACAAGAAAGTTTGTAAGTACAGCGTATTATTTTCCACAGCCTAATACTAACTTGTAAGCATTTCAAAAGACGTGTAGAAGTTTCTTCAGTGTATTCACTTTATTGTTAAGATTGAGTAGTTTTGTCCTGTCCTGTGTACAAGTCAATTTTCTACAAAATATTGTTGTCGTCATCAAAGAGCCTAGCCTCCCTATACAAGCCATGCATGCTTGCTTGATAATATTTCTGTAAGCATATGATCTCCGACCTTTTATTACACTTTGAAATATTTGCACAATTTGTCATACATTCCAATTTTTCCAAATATCATAAAAAGTTAGCATAATAATGCTACTTATATAACATATATAAGAACTTATCGTTAATTAATTGCATCCAGAACGCTTTTGCGATTTTGTACTGTTTGGTAATTATAACGATTTAATAAAATGGAGTGCAGAGCCCAAACAGTGAATTCTTTGTTACAAAGTATTACAGTTTTCCTTGACTTTAACACTTTGTTTCACGAAGACCTTGAGATATGTAGCAATTATTTAAGTGTTACTATCAGAAATACCTCTGTAATAATTACTAAATCATGTTCATGATAAGATATGCATGTGATGCTTCTCTACATTGCTAAATGTTATGTAATGTACACTCTGTCTTTTCAAATTGTACTGTTTATACTGTTAAATATGATTACAATTTTGTATATAAGTACTCCTCGCTGATTACATTACAAATGTATGTAATGTGAGTTCTGTTCACTCTCAAATACTTCTAAATTTTAATATGATTATCTAAACCAATTACAATTATAGCGTTTTTAATATATTAATATTTACATTACACTACAGCGCGCTATACATTGACATGTGCATGTACATCATAGTTACGTACACATTATATTATACAACAACTATATAATTGAAAATAAAGAATTTTGCACAAAGGGGCAAGAAAAAATTGTTGTCATTCAAAAGTTATTTTATGTATGTAAGATTCCATTGTCAGCTGGAAACTTTTGGCCTCTAGGCCTTTGTCTTTGATCAGCATGGTGGAAAGAATAAATAGAGTTCTCAAAAAATCATCATATTTTACGCGAACTTTGCATTCATTTACTAGAAACTAGTTGATTGGCAGTAAAGTATAAAAGACTTCTCAAGTCTCACTGTGGGAAATGGAAACCTAAGAAATTCGGAAATCCTATAAGCATATTAAATAAATGGATGGCAAAGATCTAATGTGTTTGAATGGCAAGATGATGGACGTCGTATGCCAGCTCTTTTGTGAAAATTTTACCAGGCGGAATACACAAATATCGAAATTTCGCCAAAGTTGTCAATCACAATGTGAACTATGGAAAATATCTGCAATATTAAATGAGAGACTTGTTCCATTATTGGTTCATTAAATGATTCTCACCGTTTACCGTTCATCGTGTTCTTTCTAATTCATTATTTTTATTTAATGTGCTCGTATTTTACATTCAAAAGTCACATTGTTGATTTCCTTAACCAACAACACGACGAGATACGAATTTAAGAATTCATGAAAGACGGGGTTCATTTTCTGAACGGAAAGATTCCTTTTGGCAATCAATGACGACTGCACCGGTTGGAACAAGAACACAGTCCCCTGAAGCGTCAAAATGCAATTTTACATGGATTTTCAACGGTTGAAGGTGTACGATTCTAGAAAACGTTCTTCGGTTTCTCAATAGGAAGATGGCACTTACTACTCGAACTACATAGTGTGAAGGGTGAACCGAATCGTGACTGACGACTACCGAAGGATAAAATATGACGAGGTACCCGTAGCGTAGACGCTCTGGCTCTTTATCCATGAGTCCAAGAGGAGCGACAAGTTTTACTCAACCGATTGTGAGTCAACTGTCCGTCCGAGACTTCTTCCAACATGAACGTTGATGGACCTGTGGAGCAGGTGCAGTGGTTTTCACTAGATAATTCACTAGAATATCTTACAGATCGTTATGGTATCTTGGAGAAGAGCTATTCCCTCTACAGAGGACACCAGAACTTTTTCCCTACATTAAGGATGTCCTCAAAATCGTTTGATTTGAATCGCTCTCCCATTTTCGTCTACTTCAACTTTGGTAAACTTTTCCAATGATTGTACAGATTTCTTCCACAAAGTCCTTTATTACCCATTCGACTTGTTCGTTACGATGTAATAAATGCAGAAATCATTCACTAGACAAACTGCGCGTGTAATAAAGTAGGTTGGCTGCTTTTCTAACGGTTTGTGCTGACGCTGACTTTTCCCCGCAATTTATTTGTAGATTCGATTTCCCGAATGTTGGAACATCTACAAAAGCAACTCGTACTGTGACCGGAAGTGAGCGCGAGTTTGTTAAAGGGACAAATCCGAATGGGATATTCGAGTTCTTCACCGGGAAGGAAACATTTTGACTCTTCAGAGTCTTTCTCTCACGCTTTCTTACCATTAATTTTTATAGCGTATAAAATTGGAAATAGAATAGCTCGAATTATTGCAATAAATGCGGTCATTGCACAAGATTTATCCATATAAAGCAATTTCCATAACGTTCCCTTTGCGAAATTATATTTTATTTCAATGTGTCCTGTATCTTCTTGTATTCAGGTCAGCATTCCTTCGAATGGTCCAGTCGGCATCTAGTCTTGTGAGGTTCATCATAACAATGAAATGTTCAAACACAAGGAGGATATTTATATTCTGTTCAATCCTTATTGTTCCGGTGAGACCATCGATACGACCGCATTCCCTTCCACTAATTACACACTGAAATTTTTACTCACATTGTAGTATATGTATTGTGTATTTTTCAATGGAACGATATAGTAGTGTATTTTGGAACTGGCAGTCGTTCATTATTCTGCAGAGGACCCCGTTTACCTGGATAATAAGCAGTTCCGCTGAGAGAACGTTCTTTGCGAGTCCGGACTCCGGAAGAGTTTACAAGGGAACATATAAGAGCCAGAAGTCATACAAATGGATTTATGGCCAATTTAATGATTTCATTTTGCCCATTAGTTGTCTGTTCTTGGATCGGTTCAAGGAAGGCAACCGCAACATTATCGATTATTCGCTACGAGGAAGCCCTGTTTATGTTGCAAAAGCTTTAGCCTCTTTGGTAATTGCCTTTTTCATTATAATGGGCTCTGTCATTATTACTACCATGCTTTCATTTCGTTCTCGATCTTATTACCATTCTGCACGTTAGTCCATTCATAAAATAATAGATTTGCTTTCTTGATTTAAAATTCATGATTTCCGCCCCTATTCGAAGATTTCCTCCAAATTTGGAGTTTTCAAAGAATCTGAAAACCGTGAAAATGACTATTCAACTAATTGCCTCACGGGAACTTTCTCCTTATTTAAGAGGCTGGTGGAACAGCCGTCCAATAGAAATTGGTCAGTCATTCATGGCTTCTTCAATATATGTCAGCAGTAAATTGTTGCAGCGTATATGTTCTTGTATACTCTACAGTAACAACAGCAAAAGTACATACAGTAATTTAGATTATAATTTGCTTTGGCAAAACTTTCTCCGTAAACTCTGCTTTCACCTTATTCTGCAGGGGTCTATTTGTACCTGAAAGTTTCACCTTTGCTTTCTTTTCGTAACCCATTATATGGAGTTTTGCCATAATCAATAATGAATTTCATAACAGTATCCAGCTGCACACCTATATACATATACATTTCTTGGAGAGTCAATTTTACTACATATATGGATAATATGGATATATGCACATTAAGTATAATGTAACCACTACAGTGTGCAAAACCCTTGCCGTTCGATCATGTCCTACCGGGCTCAAATTGAGAAGAATACTTTGAATGTGGACTTTACTGGCAGGAGGAGAATGAGCGTACGAGTGATTTGTACAAGGTCTATACCATTGTAGGAATGATGTATAGATAAGACGCGATGATCTGCTCTGTTCGAATTCGTACATGGGATGGCAAGCTGTTGATCCAACTACTCAAGGTAAGTTATTACGGACATAAAGGTAAAATATTATTGTCCGATGCATCGTACAGTTGCAATTGATTGGCACCGTAAAGTTGTCTGGTAGTAAATGTCGACTGGGTTGAACTTTTATTGAAGAAAGTTAAGTCTGAAATCTCTTCGAGAAGTGTTTTCCTGTTGATGGAGCACAAGTTTCATTTGATCACAGTTCCACTGAAATTCTTGTATCCTACATATTTACCACTACTGAGACAGAATTGCATGNGTAATTTCCGCCTCTCGATTTCGCTCTCTACAATCTGTACATTGATACCTAAATACGTCTTCTACTATTTACAACAACAATCGAATCCGGAGATAAGGGCATCAAGTATTAATTCTAGGCACGTCTTAGGAGAATTGTGTTCATTTTTCAGACTACTGTCCTTCTCCATCAGAAGCCATTCGAGAGGCGAAGTGAGTCTCAACTACGATGTATTCTACTTCTACTCTATGCTTAACTTCCAATTTAGACACTTCTACACGAACACCTATCCGGAGAAAATTGTATCTGACGAGTTATTTGATTTCTATAAAGGAGAAGGGCAAGGAAAGTATCTTTCAATTTTTAATGAACGAACTGCATTGGGGTTTTATTGGATTAGTATTGGTCGCTTGGTTGGTACAAAACGCTGTGACCACGATGAAGAGGATGAGGATATCGAAGATATCACCCACCTTTAAAAACGAAAGAATGTGTGTGGGCTTTCATTTCTCGATATCAATTGTTTTCACAAACTTTGTAATAGGGAGCTCGTAAATGTGTGCTAATATTCTAGGGAGTGATGACGAAAAGTTAGTGGTAGGGGTAATGAATTCAGGGGGTGTGGGATGAAGAGGTTCCATTTTTCGCTTCGCTCTAAGTTGCTTTGGGAAGAAACCGACATGGAAAGCACGATTTAATTTCCACTGTCCGGAATTCTGCAGCTGCCACAAGGGGACAACACTACAAGTAGGAGAGTGCATGAATAATGACACCATGAGACATGAAGATAATTGGTTAGAATGCTAACCCTTTTGGTTTGAAGGTGTTTGATTGGAAGCGTTTAAGACGAGAGCAGAATATTGATATCTTTATTTGCACGTCGCTTGCATCGAGGAATAGCTGTCAAAAAATGAAGTATGTGTAATATATATATGTGAATATGTATTTCCGACATCAAAAGTAAATTTTTCGCTAAACAAAAATATTTCTGTTTTTGTGAATGGGTGAAAACAAAGGAAAGATACTTTTGGCTGGACACCAAAATAATATTACTTAAAAGGATAATGATAGGCATGTACAAATTGTATATTTAGTTCTGACTACTCCAGAGAGAAACATTTATCTTGATTAAGTGTTTTTCTTTATTGTTTGTATGAAAATCTATGGTTGATTCGAACGTTAAATTAACTTTATTCGACTTATTAAGCTAAGCCAAGAGGCATCGGCAGGTTTCCTAAATATTTAAAATGTGCAAGTGGCATTGTTCACGATTTCCACCAATGTCTATTATTTTAACAAAGCTGGTGTTAAAATGCAGAATCACAAGTATAAATTTTGCTTGAAGGAGAAGTACATTAAATTTGGAGTAGTCGACAGGATTCCCAAGATGCCAAGATCGTCTTGACGAGGACTACTAAATACTTGGCTCATTTCTAGGCTTAGGTGTACATATGCGTAGGAAACAAGTCAATGTTGGGCCGGAGATGAAGACGGGGACATT
>JABASC010003254.1:0-14723 GCA_019776185.1 Plutomurus gul
ACAAACGTAATATGCATTTTGTTTTATATTTATTTTTCATCTCTCGTGAGATTCAGTTCTATTCAGCTTAAATTAATTACTGGCTATATATAGTTTGGAAATTGACAAATACTCGTGAAGTTGTTTTTAGTACAGTTCTTTGTAAAATATGGTTTAATTTTTTTTTAATTTGAGGTATATTCTGGCCGGACACCTTTGATTTTCATTTGTGATCCGGAGCTGCTTGAATTAATTTTGGTGAAGGATTTCGCCCATTTCCGAAATCATAGGAAATTTCCTTCTAGTCATCCAGTCACCGATGATCTTCTTGACTTCATCGATGGTGTGGTAAATAGTTGACGTAAGAATATTTGTATTCCACTTTTTGTGATTTTTATTAATTATTGTGCCTTTGTGATTGTGCATTCTTGTAGATGATAAATGGAGAACTGTGCGGGCGGCTCTGATGCCCATGTTTTCTTCCAGTAAAATTCATGAGATGAGTGAAACTGTAAGTTTGATTGCGGATGAATACGTAAAGGTTCTGTTGGATGAGACGACGGGAAATACAATAAAATTGGATTTTAGAGAGTAGGTACTAGTTCCTTTTGCGTTCCTTTGTAATATGTTTTATCATATTGATATGAAACAGGGAGAAGCAGAATTATCATAATGTTATCTATATATAGGTATTCATTTTTTATTTTTCAGATATCTGAGTCCAATGGTTTTGGAAATAATTGGAAAATGTTTCTGCGGAATCAGAATAGAAAATGCTCGGGATCCGAATAATAAATTCGTAAACGCAATGATGATTGCAATGGGAGAAGACATCGTTGGTTTTGACTGGACTTTTACACTGAAAAGTATCAAATTAAATTTGAATTTTTATGAACCAACTTTAGAATTGAAATTTAACCTCTAGGAATAGATTCAGAAAATATATTGAAATGTAAAATTCATTTTCCAAGGTGTATTTCCCTTCTTGTGGAATATTGTTCCGATAGTACCTAACGAAGGAGTTTCCCTATTCGAGAGTACGATGAATGAGATTCTAGACATAAGGGAGGAATCCGGCATTCAAAAAACGGACATGGTGAATGTGATCCTGGAGCTACGACGAAAATCGACAACAGAAGAATACCGTAAATTGAACATAACCCCAACAACTGCGATCGCCCAAGGTTTCGAGTTTTTCCTTGCTAGCTACGAAACTGTACGTACTCAACTCTCCTTCCTCACTTACCATCTTGCAACGCATCCGAAGATTCAGGAGAAACTTCTACAAGAAATCGATCTGGTGTTGAAAAAGCACGGCGGAAAGGTAACTCACGAGTCTGTCGATGATTGTCACTATCTGAGTGCGTGCCTCTCAGAAACATTTCGCTACACTACCGGCTTTTTCAGAGCCGATCGAGTTTGCACTCAAGACTGGCAATACAATGGGGTGAGAATCAAGAAAGGAATGACTGTGATAATACCCCTTTGGGCTCTGCATCGAAATCCCGATGTGTACGTGGAACCGGAGCGCTTCAACCCGGACCGGTTCATGCCACCGAATAAAGAGAAAATTGATGTGTACGCCTTCGGCACCTTCGGACACGGACCCAGAGCTTGCATAGGCCAACGCTTTGCCTACCAGATGCTCAAGATTATAATGATCAGATTCCTCAACGATTTCTCCATAAGGAAAAGAAAGGACACTGCCTTCAATGTTATCAAAGGAAATCCGTTCCTAGTGCAACACGAACCGATTTTTGTAGACTTTGTTCGACGAAACAGCAACATCAAATAAACTTGCACGAAATTTTCAAGTGCTCCTGTCTATATTTGTACTTTATGTATAAACGTGTCCAGAGATACGCAAAATACAGAATAACAGCTTTTTTCCTACCTCATTATTTTTTTCATTTTTTCTTCCAACATATTGAAGGATCAATGCTCCAATTAATTTTTTTAAACCAGGTTATCTTGAAGATATAGAAATAGTATGTAGATTTGAAAAAAAATCGTCAAGGTATGTTGTAAATAAAATAACATTGTAAGTCCATATATACATAGGTATAGTAATATTAAGCAGACAAAAAATCATGAATAGAACCTAATGATAACAAATCCTACCAATCTGACAGTAGGTGAGTAAGTAGGACAAAAATACAAAGGAGGAGGATAAGAAAGAAAGAGCACTGGAAAAATCCATTCATAACATTTAATAATTTTTTTATCTCTATGTGTAGAAATAGTGGTGGTACTTAACGGTAGTACTACGCACACTAGCAGAGACCTAGAGATTAAGTAATACAGTAGCCTATATATAAAAAGAGACAAGCCCACGTCAAGTATTGTTAGCTGACAATAAGAGAACAGAGAATGGGAGACAAGGACACACACGGAGCGAGAGAGAGAAAGAGAGACAAATCCGCCAAGACTCCAAGAGTACTTGGTCGAAGCAAAGTGTTGTGCGAAAGCTGTCAGCTGTGTCAATGGCGGCCCGTATTGCGATTACGTCTATTCTGTTTTGTTTGAGTCTTTAGAACGTGAGGAACTCATGCTATATGATTTCCCTGTCATCCTGTGCTCTCTCTCTCTGTTCCTATCCCCAGTATGTGCATTGTAATGTAGGGCAGATTTAAGTAGTCCGATAGTCTCTATATAAGTAAACACAGAGAGGAGAGGACAAGCCGTAAGAATTCTGGGCCGAACTGAAGGGAAATTACCAACATTCTCCACTTGTGTACCAGTAACTGTAGCAATAAGTTGTACATTACGGTTGACAGCACCATTGTATTACATTCGAACTACTCACTGACGATGATAACACATTAACTACAACTATGTTGCTCAACTATTTCTCCTGTTCCATTATAAATTAGGTCTTGTACATGTATCTCTGGATGTAGTACCAGTGCTGTCTTTGTGATTCCACCTACTGTGAGTGAGTATGTGTGTGTGTGACGTTTTCTCCTCAAACCAACTTGTTAGACTACATGCTACTACGGGCGGGAGGAGGTGGTAGTACACACATTACGTTTCCTACTATGTAAGAGTATAGCATGTTACAAGTTCCTCAGAGTGTACGGAAGGAAACAATACATTCTGCAGCCGAACAGCAGCAAGCAGAGCATTGGACTGCGTCTCTCTGCTGGCATGCCATGCCCTTACGAACAATTCGCGATCAATTTCGGCAACATGTTGTGAAACAATATATTCTTGTCTTAAAAGATCCGACTCATGTGTTACACATTATATAAGCACACACTTTAGTAGTACAGTATATACTAAGAGGAAGCTTATAGGCGTATAAATATAAAGAATTTGTGTGCAGTTCGATTCCTACTATTTAGCTCTATGTAACAATTTCACGGTATACTCCTTCCTTCTGTATGCATGCAATGAAGGGTTCCGTGTGTTCTTATAGGAAAGTGGTGGTAGCACCAATTCCGTCTGATATTAATGTGAAACAATGTAAATTCTTTCATTCAATCGAATACTCCCTCCTTCTGTATGCATGCAATGAAGGGTTCCGTGTGTTCTTATAGGAAAGTGGTGGTAGCACCAATTCCGTCTGATATTAATGTGAAACAATGTAAATTCTTTCATTCAATCGTTTCATAGGTAATTCCTTTGTAAACGTTGCCGGTGTGCCCATGAGAAATTCGGCCAGAGACATTATTGACACAATCGTGTCATGACAGAACCATAAACAAAAATAGAACAGCGATTACAGCAAAAAAAAATTCACACAATTTACATATTAAAATACAGAGTACACCTTAAAATTCCACGGAACTTACAAACTTCTATCTAATCTTAATAGGGTAAAGGGTATTTAGTATGTAAAATTCATTACAGTTTGTAGAACCACAAGAATTATCCAGAGTGTTGTTCCAATTGAACCAGTCACCCGAACTTCATTATAATTCTGAAGTGTTCCATTTTCTTTACTTTTGAATTTAAACGATTTTACAGCGTCACGTCCAATGAATACGCTAGTGGCAGATTTCGTAATTAATTCAATCTAAGGCACAAGAACCCACTCATAGCACACACGGTAACGTGTGTGTATTTCTGTTACTCGTTTTACATGTATGACTAATAGATAAACAAAGCGAATTTCTTGTCGTCGTCGCTTTTGTATGTGACACGAGAGGCATTGTCACGGTCATAATTTTTTCATCATTAGTTTCGCCGTAGACTCATTAAAATGTCTTGAGAATTTATTAATGCTTTAAATTATTCTCTAGTTTCAGCACAAGTAGCAGTTCAGTAGTTGTTGGTGCTGTTGTCTTGTCGTTTGTATAGTGGAGCAGAGCTTGTGCTCGAGACTCCATTTCTCCTTCAGGATGGAATGCACACAATAATTACACATAGCTCCATGCTTTGCTCCCTCATTCTGCCTCCTTTATCTATACATCTATGCACCACTACATTTTAGTACTACAGTAGGCATTAGAATACTATATACATTATTTTAGTGGCTAGCAACAAATGTACTAAGGAGCTATATAGGCACTTGAGACACTTCAAGATACTGTGCTAATGGACTCCCATAACCATTTGTCTAACATTGAGATTTAATTGCTTGCTAATTCATTCAGAGCTCCTTCCTGACTGTCAACCATATTCCTTCAGAACTATTACTTATACGTCCACGCGCCCTTATATATTCTATCAGTTGGCAAATCTAAAGTAGAGAAATAAATAACGTCTGGCTAGCGTCCACGAAATTACTATTTTTCGTATGACTTCCATTCATGTGTTGATGAAGTGGCTACAAGTAGACTCTTCAATATTTTCATACTTACGAGGTTAATTATAGCCTAATAGTTTACATACATGAACAGAGCACTTGATGTGCTGTAAGTGAAGTGAAAGCAGTGAACATGGTTAAAGTGTTCTTGGTTGTTTACGATGGAGAAATCATAATATCAAGTGCAGCCCCTGAAACCTTTTTGCTTAATTGGATCGCATCAAATACCTACTAATGCGCTTTCTTTCGATTCCACGTCCTTATGTTCAGAACGTTCTTTATGGTAGCTGTAGATCGTGCATTCATTTCGTGTAGACGAGTTGTACATACTACTACACACACTTACTGGCATTATAGAGTGACCAAAGTTGAATCCTTTCTCTAGTAGCCCACCACCACCATTATTGCACACTCGCACTCTGTTTCATTCATTAGACCACAGAACACTGAATGTGAATCAAACCACAGCGATACAGAGAGACAGCGATTGCCAAATGTGTGCACAGTGCACACTGGTGCTAATGTGTATGCACTAGCGAGCTTTCCAATCGAGGCGATGGAGTGAAGGAAAGTTAAACATGTACTTATATAACGGGTCCTTTCACTCGCACACAGCCAATGTAAAGTCACATTTGAATATCTCTGCTTACATTGTTATTAGATGTTACGATCTGTATGTGCAGCATTCCCCATAAAATCAAATGTGAGAGACTATCGGCCCTTCCTAATGAATACGTCGGTGAAGCTCGTTCGTACTGCAATCCTAACAGAAGCATATATTAGTAGTGTATATTTTTGCATATATATAAGAGATAGAATCGGAAATTTCTGGTTTCTGGGTGCTACAACATATTTGAGAGTGTTAATGGAATGTTGGGATGTACTGCGACGTAAGTACCTAGTAGATGTCTGTGTAATGGTTTGCAATTTGGTAGACGAGTGGATACCACGTTGCAGATTGTCTGTAAGCTAGATAGCCATGAGTGCCTGCAGAAACCGCAAAATTTCACGTATCAACACATACACACATCTCCATCTATCTATATTTGTAAGATGTGTAATACTAGGAGAGATATAATATTCTACGCTGTGGGATTGTCATTCAACTGATTCAAATAATTCCATCTTCTACTTGGCTGATTGTGTGAGATGGATAGACAGGATGGATGAACGCTCAGGTTAAATTTTTAAGTGCGATAGTATGAGAGTATTATTATTGGTTTGTATAACTTGAAGAGATATTACACAGTTGATTGAATGGAAGTGAAACGAAGCGTTCACTAGAAGGAATGCTCTAGTGTCAAGGTGTAGAAATGGAAATTTACCATTCGGGTGGGAAAATGAATAGTGACCAAAGTGGAAAAGGAAAGAATGGGAAAATTAAAAGTGAGGGGGGAAATGTTTTAAACCCTGGTTAGTATACCACGGATTTCACATTCGACTAGCTAACGAGTGTCTATGAAATATGCAAAGTCTAGATTCAAAATTTCACACTTTGTATGTATTATACATTTCAGTGTTTGCTACAAAGAAATAGAGTAGGGTACGATAACGACTACTACTCTGTGCTTTTCAATTCACTAGTAAATTTCCATCGATGTTTTCTCTCTTTCTGTGTCTGCTGCGAGTTCGTTGTACGTCTAAGATTTCCCGAAATATAGAATGTCAAATTGCACGAGCTATTGATTTTGTATTTCGTTACACACAGATGAGTTGAGTTGAGCTCATTGTCAGTTAAATTAATTCACATCGCTTCAGTCGAGTCAAGCCAAGTAAAATCAAGTTAAAGCCAAGTCAGCCAACATGATAAGAAAGAGAGAGAGAAAGAATGAAGAAAAAGAGTTCACGAGTTGAGTTGAGGGTTGGCTGTGGCACACATAAATAAATTCTTGGGCCACCATCATCACTACCACCACTGCTGCAATGGTACGAAAATAACTTGTTATCCAGAAGGAAATTTCCCTTTGCTCTTCACTCTTATTATTACTTCTGATGTAAGAATGACTACAGTGTCCAATGCACTTTTCTGTGTGCAACATTCAATGACGAACATGGTTCCATACTTAAAATGATAAAATATGCGGGTCTCTAGTTGAATCTCATTTTTTAACGGAAGCTCTCATAAATTTCATATAGTTATACACGCGCCGAAGAGTTTCCTCTCTCTCTCTCTCTCTTCTCTCCTCCACGAACTTGTCTCAACCGCAGAAACTGTGAGTGTGTGTGTGCTTTATAAATAATTCCTGTAGAATTCTCTATAGTACGCTACGCACTCGGTCTACATGCAAATTCAGAGTGAGTACTCATGGTAGTAGAGTCATTCAGAAAATATTTGTAGTTACTAATAGTATCATATCGTACTGGATTCTGGGTTATAGAAGTTGGCAGGGGAATCTTTAACAGTAGGACTACTATTATTATGAAGCCTTCGGTGATCTGATAATATAAAGTATACACTGTGACAGTATAGATATTATCTTCTAGCTGTCAGTATATATGTATTTATGTATTTCTTATGTGCACTGAGAGTTAGTCTTTAAATTGGATTCAATTTGCTTGCACTGCCTTTCCTCACATATCTCACTCTCAGCCAATACAGTATTGACTGAAGGACTATATACTCCATATGTGCATGCAGTCTTTCTGTAATTGGACAAAAGTTAAAATATGTACGCAACTGTGCTTGCTGCGAGTATGTACATGTGTATGCTGGGCCAAGAGCTACTACACTGTATTCTCAGAAATTCATGTGTACGCTGTATTCTGCTTGAGTTTTTTTTAGATTTTTTTCTGTGTAAGCGAGCATGCACTGGATGAATACTACATAGTGTGTGCTGTATGAAAGACACTATAATGCAACCAACTTTCCTCCAGTTACTACACTGTTCCACGTTTTAAAAGTTTCACATGGAAATTTTCTTCGATAAAGATGCAAGACAGAGGAGAGGCTGGTCTCTGTAGTTTTTAGCTTCCTTGAAGCTGTAGTGTGTGAGTGAGAGAACTGTGAAAGAGCCAAGCCAATGACCCAACGTGACCTACCAGAAAAACATAAATGCTCAAAGTATGTCATAGAAAAACTGTTGGCCGAGAGTTAAGTGTAGCAAGTTTCCATCTGAAATTTCAACAACTCGCCATTAGATCGTAGCCACCAGCCCGCCTGTCATTCGATAGTGTACGATATGTAGCAACGGTTGAATTATCGGTGAACAGGTGAAAAAGTTTGTTTCATTGAGTACCCGGTGAAAACGATGGCAATTTACCATTGTCAGCCACTATCACTGACATAAAGTGTAAATCGGTTCTCAAATGAGAAAAAGTGGCCCAAAATGTCGCTCTTGGTGATTGTGATGTGTGAGAGTGACATGACGGTGGGTGTGGTGGGCACTGGGAATGAATTTGAGTGAAAGGATATAAAAGTCACAAGAGAGAGAGAGAGAGGAGTCTTGCGAAAAAGAAAGCAGAGCGAGTACAGGAGAAAGAGAGAGAGAGAGAGGAGCAAAGCCCAAAAGAGGATAAGAGGATGAAGGATTTGGACTCACTTTCGATTTCTCTCTGTCGTCTTTCTTACTCTAAATAGAAATAAGTTTAGAATGCTTGCGTTAAAGCGATTCGTAATATTCTTACACATAGTACACACATGTCTTTGTACTGCATACAATTTATATTACTATAGTCTTGTAGTGCACACCTTTCCATTGCTCATGTAGTCCTCTACTCCCCTAACAACTTGCCTCCTCAGTTTGGATTTTTCTTTTCTTCTGTTTAACCTATTTTCCTCCAATGTGTTATATGCGTACATGGTAGGAGAATAAGTTCTCAGAGATGAGACGTATAGTTCTCGTGCTCGTACAATTTCCACTAGTCAAAAGTATACATGAATACCCAGTTGAGTTTGGCTCGCGCTTCTTCTTTCTCTTTCACTCTCACAGTCAAAAGAGTGTGGCATAAGTTGTTTCATATTGTAAAGTGTTCCAAAGTGAAAGTAGGGAATTTAGAGACGTTGGCCTAGTAGCTAAGGAAATTCGGCAGCCACCGAGAAAGTAGGTGAAGCAAGTAAAGCTGGTCAAAAGGATTTCCAAAAGGTCGTCCGTCTATATAGATAGTCACTTCTCAAGTGTCTTACGTCTCTTTTATAGGAGGGAAGATGCGATTTATTTGAAAAAATAGATAGCAGTTGCATTCCATATGGATGTGACGCTTTGGCTGGCTCTGAAGCTTTTGTACTCATTTCTTGGAGAGTGAAACGCTGTGAAACTGAACTGCATTCTCTTTCACTTTCATTTTCAATTTAGTACGGACACACTATTCGATATTAGCCAAGACTCTGTATAGATACGTTGCTATATACTTCCGACAGCATCCGGTGTCAACGTTATATATAGTTACATGCTATTTTGTGACACTGCTGCCATAAGTATTTACTAAGAACGGTAATCCAACGGAACGCATTTGAACGTAACGCGAATTCGGATTGAACCAGCTCCGATCCAATCCGAATATTATAGTTAATTTTTGGCAAATCATTTTAAAATAATTTCTTATTATAATTTAAAAAAGGTACAAATCTGCCGTAAAACTCTTTAAAGCTTTGATCGAAAAATTACTACATGATGATTATTATGAAAAGGTATACGTAAATATTTATATACATATAATATATACGTAATAATAATTAAAGATATCATGCTGTTTTCGTACCTATAGATGCAGTTGATATATTATTTTATGAAACTATAATTTTTTTTAAAAGTCGGTCAAGTTAACAAATTCCGTAAATATTTCACAATCTATATTGAAATATACTCCCTACTTTTCGTGTTGTGAATAGTTGTGATCCTTCGAATTCAGACCATCAGGCACATGAGCTATCGGTCGAATTACTTTTCTGATTACCAAATGAACGATCGGATCCTATTCTTCGGATTTACTCGGGTCAGATTACCATCCAGTATTTACATCGTATTCAAAGCGTGAGTGACTTGCTATACGTACTAAAGTGGATGGCACACAATCCTACTGATAGATTTGTAATGTGTCATATTGATTTGCAGCTTGTCCTAAGGCTGTTAGCAGAGAACAGTGGTTCGCTCTCCAGAATCTTGACAACAGCAGAAAGAGAGAGAGAAAGAGAAAGAAAGAAGGAAACCAGTTTCTGGGGAAGTGCAACTTATTCACTGGCAATTTTCACATGTTTTCTTGGAATGGCGCTCTGAATTCATGAATACAAACAAATTCCACGGATCAACCATGCCAAACCAGCCTGCAGCTATGCACACAGTTACTCCTATACGACCACTACAAGCTGACTTGGCTTTGCTGTTTAGAATAGAACGACTTAATTAATTGAGAATTTCTAAGTAGTTGAGTTGAGTAGATACTTATTTTCCCTGTATTACTGTCATTCCATCCCCTCCGCTTAATTATTCGCAAGATGATGAAGATTGATCTAATTGAATTGGATTTTCTTCGGAACTGTTGCCCCAAAGCTAAACGGAAAGCACAGACTAGCACAATAATATATGGATCTAGCAAAGAAGAAGAAAGACTAGAAGAGGATAATTTCTAATTTATGGTCGTCCCGCTCCCAGAGCCAAAGAACCTCTGCACCTACAAATACAACTGACTAGTGCACCTAAGAAGAATTCCCGAATGGAATAAGAAAAATTCTACAAACAGCTAGACAGTAATTTTATTTCTTTTCATAGGAAAACAATGCATAGTCAACTCTAATCACATTCCTTGTCACGCTGTGCAATGTACTGCAAGTCCAACCACGCTTCCAGTAGGATTTCTCCACTTTTTCCAATATAAACTCATACCTACTACAGATGCTTGACTTCCACTTCTTCCTACTTAAAAAAAGTACGTAGTACTTAGCTACCTACGTACTACTAAGTAGTACGAGCCATTACAGCCAAAATACGGATGTAGGATCCACGTTAAGTTTACTGAGGAAATAAACGAGATGTTAGCTACTAGATACTCGTAATACTCCCCCACTATCACTGCATGTAATGTATGCAATATAAAAAATAGCAACCGATATCAGCTCGCTTTTCGCAACAAAGAAACCTTTCAGAATGTACAGAGAAAGAGAAAGAAGACAACACTTGACTGTACTCTAGATTAGCCAATTCGCTTAAATCTCCACCAGTTTTACGTTGCTAACGCTCTAATTTCTTGCATTTCCACTTCGTCCAGACATACATACATACATACATATATACAAAATCACAGTCCGTGAAGCCTGGAAAGTAAATTAGTTCCCTGGAAGCAACTTCACTCTCTTCTCTCTGACTCTTTCTGCCAGTCTAGTAAAATGTCTGCGTTTCTTTCTCTCGTATCTCTTTTCTCGTCTAATGTCTACCGTTGTGAGTACATACCTATACAACAAACACACTGTGCCTACCAATTACACACATACATATAGTGTGAGCCCGACCACATTCATCTATACCACACATTACATTAAACCTATAGAAACAGTTAATTTCTTCAAATTACACAATCCCTTGCAATATTTACACAATTGAGTAATTTAACAATCACAAATCCGATCGTTCTCTTTTTCTCGTCCGTAGTGTCCACCCACGCTCTCCTACCTCCGTCATTGTAAAACACACATTACAATAAAGGATTTAGTTTCTTGAGTTGATCCTTCCAAGTACTATAATTACATTAGTAGCTGCCGGTAATGTAAATAGAATTTCTTTTCCCGGTCAATTCATCCGTTTGATTTCTTTATACGAACGCCCACGTATGAACGTCTTACTTGTATCACCACTCTGAAATGCACATATTATTACAAAGCCTATCTTCCCTGTGATCATTCTGTTATTTATTTATAACTCTCCATCTGTACTCTGTGAACATAAGAGTGAGATGCACGTTTGAGCATCTACAATTGTATTTGTTGTCATCTGGTAGGAAATTCAATTTGAATACACTGTCAGTGAAGTTGAACCATGTTTTTTTACAGCAGAGCAGTACATACAACACAGAGAGGGACAGAGAAAGAAAAGAGATCCGTCAGATGTGAAGTAGGCACTAGGCACCATGGCCCCGAAAAAAACAAATTTCCTTTGCACGGAAATATAATCGCGGGGGTCTTGGAAAAAGAGCGACTTCCATTATCAGAACTGTCGGCTAACTCGACCTTTAATGTATCTTGCTTTCTTATCCTTTGCTCTGCCAGTTTCATCACTGCGCCCTTCTATTTACATTGCATTTGTAATTGTAGGTATACCTATAGTAGTACATACTATAGTTGTATCTATGAATTCCATTTGACATGCACATTTTCCATCTCCAGTGGAATTGCAGGCAGAGAGAGAGACAACAGAGCAATGCCTAATTCATTTCCACTGTTGCTGCACATGAAGATCAAATGCTATCACTTGCTGTATAAATGTGTATGGAACTGTCTCTTAGTATTTTATGGCCGTTTGTTCTCATTTTGCTATTTGCCTTGGAGATTGTTGCCTTTGAATTTCCAGCACCATCAGACAGTATATTTTGAAGGGTTCAAGTGGCAGTGCAAGATATATGAGTATCACAGTGCACTACCATTAGACACACAGACAGTATATTTATATGCAGTATTTTTCTATGTACTCCTTGTATAGTGGATAACACATGGACACAGTGTGTGTGTACAAAAGGATGAAATATAAACGCTGCTTGCATAGAAACGAATACATTTCACGGTCGTACGTCCGCAGAGAATAAGTAGTCTTGGCCCCGGAAAATCGCTCTCGAACCCAATCCACCCGTGTCTTGTCTTGTCAGCTTTCTAAAGAATGAAACATCTTGCAATGAATTCTAAAGAAGTTTTTTTCTCCCTGAATCGGGCGCTCTTTCGCTTTTCGCTCTCTCTCTTTCTCTTCAAAGAAGAATGAGTTGATGCAGTAATTAAGCAAGTGCTGCAAATGTTTGCTAAATGCATTCTCTCGAACGGATCTTCAACAGTTTCTGCACGACATTAAACCCGATGCGATTTTTTACTCTCCCACATCAGAGACACAAAACAAAACACGTACATAAGTGCACACATTCTCTATTATTTTACTAACTTAACACACAGAGACCGCTCTAACTTTTCTCTTTGTCTACATAATATAATGCTATCTGAGATGGAAATGTAGGGATTAATCTGGTTGTGAATTTAGGAGTGGGGAATTAAAGAGGCGCACATAAATCAATGCGTTCATGGTGCTTAGAGCTGCTCCTCCCTGTCTTGTCTTCTCTACTGTATTCTCTTCTTTCCTCTGCTACCCAACTACCATACTAAACATATACTAGCACATACATGTGTGCACACACACAACTATATGACAATAGGTGCACGTACACACAAACTGTATAGTAGCTCGTATTCCTCTCTGGTGCATTTTCACTTCAAGCTTACTTAAATGTAATGCCCTGTCATGTAATGCTCTTATTCTTTCAGACAGATGCATAGTAAATAGTACAGAACAGAATGATAACTTTGAAATGTTGACTTGAGTACTAAAATCCATATTATGAGTAAAATGAAATTGTATGCAGTAGTAAAGGCAGTTCGTTTTTCTGCTACATAATATTCTCATAGTAATATGGTCAGTAGTAGCTCTATGTTCGTGTAGGTAAATATGGGCGTAATATATACAGAGGTCCTTACTGTTGGTTAAGTTGAGTTGATT
This sequence comes from Plutomurus gul, assembly GCA_019776185.1. Taxonomy (NCBI): domain Eukaryota; kingdom Metazoa; phylum Arthropoda; class Collembola; order Entomobryomorpha; family Tomoceridae; genus Plutomurus; species Plutomurus gul. The sequence goes on from JABASC010003254.1 coordinate 13,411, forward strand.
TGACATGAATTTTTCCTTCTCTCCATATTCGTTCTGGTTGCTCTGTGGAAAGGAACAAAGGCACCAGTGCATACGGCTTTCTCTTTCGTTGGCATTCTCTTGCATTCTGTGCGTACACAGGCTCTGAAATTGGAGCCCTCAATTTGTTTAGACTCAAGTGGCTTGACTGGACTGCTTCAAAACGTTTCTATGCATATAAATCGCCAATTTTTATGCATTGTTGCAAGCGAACGATCCATTTGAATTTAACTTTCTATGTGATCCCAATGCACAACTAAAGGAAACCAGTGGAAAACAAGGCTGATGATTACGTGAGATTATTACTTCGTATCTGGTGCTCGAATATAATGTAGGATCCAAGTCTTATAGAGTCTGCGCTACGAAATCTAATATTAAGGGCTTTTTTGATCACTTACACTGTGATATACGGACGCTACGCCTTTGTGTATGTTTAGTAGTAGTTTTGAATTCATGTGGGGTTATACTTGCGTCATATCTTCAATTCTTTACGTCAAGGTGAATTTCACAATATGAAGGGGCAAAATTTAAATACAATTTATGTAAAATGTTTCTAATATTATTTCGTTTTGAGGTAATTATTAGGAAAAATAATAAATTTAGAAACATGCGCGATATCCAACGATGTAAGAAGTAATGTACCGCATTCTTGCATTGAATTGATTTATAGGGCGCTTCAATAATCCTTACCAAATCTACATTTCGTTTTCTGTACTCAAACACTCCTATCGTAAGACGGTCGTCAAAACGGAATCCCATTAAGGACCGTATTCTGAACCTCGTCTTGAGCAGGACTCAAGATTTTGCTTTAGAATGTTAGAACTAGGCTACCCAAGACTGACTCAAGTCCGTCTTAGAGGTTCAGGCTCTTCAAATTTATATTATCTGCTGTATTACCCATTTCAATTATTATACATATACTTGTGTATATTATTCATCAACGGCTATTTTGCCAATGAGGTACCTATATGGTTTTGCAAATAAATGCTCCATAACAAATTCCTTTACTTTAATAATAGTATTTACAATGTTTACGATTTTGTTTAATGAAATTCCTTCGACGATGAAGGCTTCGACGTATTATAAAATTTTATTTATCTACTTTGATTTATTACATGAATAGATGCATAGATAGGGAGGATTTTCTCGTTGCATGTATTACAACAACAATCAAGAAGTTTTGTAGCACCTACTCGTGGTACTTATTTTGCATACATTGTACTATTTGTACTCTACGAATTCCATTGCTGGAAATTAAAGCATTAAAGTCTGTGATCATCTAGCAGCATGAGTTT